>WITN01000260.1:0-103149 GCA_015025155.1 Lactarius quietus
GGTCGTCTTGACAATGCATCTGCTCGTCCGTTTGCAGTCCCCTTTATGTGGTGAATCTCGAGATCATATTCCGACAATTCAAGTACTTCCCTCGCGACCCGTCGACTGATCTTTTGGTTCTCTCCAATACCGCAAGTTCATGTGATCTGAGAATACTTTGATTTTATGGGGTGATCCCGCTAGTAGAGGCCTCCAGTGTCGTAACGCTTTGACTATTGCTAATAGTTCAAGGTCGTAGATGTCATAATTTCGTTCTGCTGTATTGAGGGTTGCGGAGTAATAGCCTATAGGATGTCTTTTGCCATCAGTTTTCTTTTGGAGTAACACCGCTCCCACCGCGAAACCTGAAGCATCTACTTCCAATTCGAATTGATCTTTCAATACCGGATGTGCCAATACAGGTTCGCTTGTAACCCGTTTCTTCAATACTTCAAATGCTTGTTGTTCCGTTGCGCCCATTGCCATTCCGTTGTTTTCTTCGTGAGATTGTTTAGTGGTTTGGCAATTGACGCAAATCCCTTATGAATAGACGGTAAAAATTGCAAAAACCCAAAAAAGATCGTACGTCCTTCACTTTAGTTGGCGTTGGCCAATTTTTAATGCCTGCGATCTTTACAGGGTCCATACGTGTTACCCCTTTTTCAAGGATTACCCCCAGGTAATCAAGAGACGACGAGTGGAAAGTGCATTTCTCCGGTTTGAAAAATAGGTCGTACTTTGCGGCTACTGTAGCACATCCCGAACTGCGTTGACATGGTCAGCAATATTTGTTCGGGTGGCGATACCGATATCGTCCATGTAAACCCGAATAGTTGTCCTTTTGCGTCATGTTTGCATCGTATCCCGGTATATGTGATTCATCATGGTTTGGAATGTGGCGGGAGAATTTGTTAGCCAAGAACATCACCGTGGGTTCGAAAAGTCCATATGGCGTTTTAAACGCCGCTTTGTGTTCGTCCCCGCTTTGATACGAATATTGTTGTATCCCCACCGTACGTCGAGTTTAGTGTATATATGTGCACCGCTAAGGTCTTTGATGAGGGTTTGAATCAACGGCAATGGGTAATTGTTGCGGATTGTGAATTCGTTAATTCGCCGATAATCCTGTACTGGGCGTAGTTTTCCGTCCTTCTTTTTGACGAAAAAGAACGGAGAGCGTACTGCGATTTAGAGGGTCGGATATACCCTTTGTTGAGTTGTTCCGTAATAAATCACGTAGTGGTTTGTCTCCAATTGTGAGAGTTCGTATATAGAACAGTTGATATGATCTGGGCATTGCTTTTGAGTTCAATAGCATGATCCCATTCCCGTGCAGGGGGAAACGATGGGATTCTTCTTCGCTAAAAACCTTTTTGAAGTTGTCATATTTGGTATTTGGATCTTTTCTTTGGTCCTGCGCTATGGCGAGATCAGTGGCAGCTCCTTTGATAGAGCTATGCTCCCCTAATTTCGCGACAATATTGTCTTTTGCGACATCCGAAAGTAGACGAGCTACTACGTTGACGTTGACCTTGGGATGGCATGATTTGATTACGATTGGTAACACATTTTCATCAATTGTGCCATGTTTCCAACTGAATTTTGGTTCGAAAGTACTGAGCCATGGATATCCAAGGAGGAGATCTTCTTTTCCGATGTCCGCTAGAGGAATCTCATTTTCCTGATATTCCTTTTGTTAATATTTGCAAATCGACAAAATGGGTGACTGATCCCTTTTTGTTTAGCGTGTCGTCGATATTGAATAATTGTTTTGGGTTTGGTAATGAAACCGCGCCCAACCCCATTCGTTTCACAAATCGTGGATTTATGAAATTGTCCGTTGCTCCGGAGTCTACTAATGTTTTTATGTCGGCCTTGTTGCTGCTGGTTCGGATCGATACTGGAATTCGCATAGAACGGAAGCGAGTTATGTATACAGCATTACAACGTAGAGCCCTCACCCAGGCCGTCGGGTTCAGGCGTCCCCAAAATCCTTTTCCCATCAACTCCTGCATTGCCATGGCTTTGAATTCTTCGTTTCGTTGGCTGCAGTTCGGAGCCAATCATTCTTCCTTTCTTCGTGTGCGATTGTCTGCCACCATTTGAGCGATATGGAGATCTTCTCCTATTTCAGAGCGATCATCCACCACTTCTACACCCCTAGAATTGCTAAAGGGCTAGGTGGATTTCGTGGTTGACGTGGCTGGGAGCAATTGCGACTGAGGTGTCCTTTCTTTTGACAATTATAGCAAATTACTTCCCTGAGATCGGGAGGTTGTCTCCTTCGCAAGAACCTTCGCGAGGTTTGAAAGGTGGTTGCGAATTATTGAGATATGGTCTTGGCTGTGCCAATACGTCTTCGCATGCGCTAACCGTCCTCGGGCTCTGGCTCGATCGGCTGACGTATCCATCGCATCTGGATGGCGTCTGAATGTCTCCAATTTGTTTGAGTTGGTGGTGATGGTCGAGGTTGTATCTTGTATGATCAATTTTGTTCTTCAAATGGAGATATTGACCTTGGCGTTTAATGGCTGCCCTTTTCCAATCCTCATAGTCTGTGGGATTGTCGTGAAGGTAAATGGTTTCTTGTAATTTGTTTGGCAATCCATTTGCGAATAGATCAAGGACCATTGGTTGATCTATATTGTAGCCAGCATATCTGACCATTGTTCGAATTTTGCCACGTACGCGTCAATATCCCCTCTTTCCATTCTGGATGCCTCTCCTCAGTTCCGTTTGTGCTTTCTCTTCCTTGAGAGTATCTGCGTATTGCTCATGAATGATGAATGGGTGTTGTACCACAACCAATCGTCAAGAGGGTTTCGTCCATTGACATCGACTTGGACTCGTAGCCAAGCCACCATTGATCCTACCCATTCGGTTACGGCAGTCCCCTGGATGTAGGTGAGAAATAACATAGCTTTCTGATATGGGTTCCGCATGATGGAATGGGTTGAATTGATTCCTTCATATAAACTCCATTGCATAAGGAATTCTTCAGCTTTTTCACGGTCACCTGCGAAGATCGCGGGTGGGTTGCCACAAAATTTGTCATGTGCCGCTGGTAAGGGTGCTTGCGCTGCTGGTATTTGCGCTGGCGGGTTTCCGAAAGGTGGTCCTGCTCCACCTCCCCCTCCGCCATTATCTCCGCCTCCGCCATTACCTCCCCCTCCTCCTGCTGGAGGGTTTGGTGGGGGTGCTTGATTCTGAGGATCGGCAAGAGCTCGAAATGCCGTGACTGTCGGTGCTACTGGTGAGGCAGTGAGCGAATAGATTGGTTGAGCGGATAGACTCCCCGTGGTTGCTTGAGCTTGAACATGAGAGGTGAGGGTTGCCATTGCTCCTAAGCGTAATGTTTCTGTAGCGATTGCTAAATTGATTCCTTGTTGTGATGGAGATGACGATCTTGCTCCAAGAGATGCGTTACTCTTAGTACTTGGTGATGGGGGTGGTGTGGTAGATGCTGGTTTGACAGCGATGGTATTTTCCAACTCTTGTAGTTCCTCTTGTGTGAGCTCGTTGATGTAGATATCACAGCCTAAATCTTCTAAGGCTGCTCGGAAACCTTCCCACTCTCCGTCTTGTCCGCCTGATGGCTGAAACCAACGAATTTCCACCCAAACGTATCGATCGTAGAGAAACTCAACTGCGACGGATCGATTATCCACTTGGCTCTTTGCGTGATATCCGGTAGTGCCTGTAGTGCTACTATACCAGTATTCTGTATTCTTGCGAAATCTTTGTGGTACATTGTCCGCTCCTCTGTGTTGAAACCAAAGGTCGTCACAGTTGAGACAACGTTCTCTTGTAGTTTCTGATGACGCCACGTTGAAGCTTGGTCTTAATGTAGCGTTATCACTAAACGCTGGTTCGACTTGAACAGATCTGTGACGTGATACTCGAGTGTATGGATGAATCTTGACTAACACGGGCAACTTAGCTAAGTTGCACAGCCACTAGGTCGCTTGGTAGACACTAGGGTATCCCGAGGGATAAGCTTCAATCGACTGATTGGAATAGAGCGAATAGAAGGCAGAAAGAGAAGAAGACGATGGTGATGATTCAAGAAGACCAAGCTGAAGAGCCTTGGTCTTGACACTACAGTTTATATACAGTTACTCGCTGGCTTTAAAGCGCAGCTTCAAATCCAAATCCTAATACCGTTGTACTCGTAATGAGTCATGATACATTCTAATAATACCTGAAACACCGGCATACCCAAGTACCGGCGACGCGTCAGTGTCCATGACTAATTGAGGCTTACTATTGTAGTCATAACCGTATAGTAAGCGTCCCGAACTCCGAGACCTCGTAATGATGATGATAAGCAGTCCGTAACATGTCAAATCGTGACATGGTGCTCCCTTTTTGAAGTCTATTGCGTGATCACAACTTCTTTTGGGCAGGAACCTTTTTGATTCTTCTTTGCTAAATACCTTCGCAAAGTGTTGGTATTCTGTTGGTATCTTGACCTCCGTGGTGTACTGCTTGCATCCACTGCGAGTTCTACCGCTGATCTTCTTCCATATACCTGTTCTTCTAAGGTTGTCACGATTTGTTCCTTTGTTTCAGTTGTGAACATTCGTAACACCCTTGCGTCATCTTTTTCTTCCATTAGCAGCCTTGCTAATACTGCTTTCCTGTCGTTTGGGTTAATTGACCGCAGCACTATAGGAAGTTGTTTCTCATCTATAGTGGCGTGATGCCAGCTGAACCTTGGCTCGTAGGTGGCGAGCCATGGGTACCCTAGTAGGACGTCTTCTTTTCCGATATCGGTGATGAGGAATCTCATTTCCCTTTTTGTTCCTCCCATTTCCACATTGAGCGTGAGGTAGTGTGTGATCTGCCCCGCTTTATTAGTGGTATCGTCGATGTTGTAGATATTTTTTGGCTTATCTAATGCCCGTTGTCCCAATCCCATCCTTTTGACAAAGTTCAGATGTATGAAGTTGTCAGTGGCTCCGGAGTCCACTAATGCTTTGATGTCGGCCATGTTATAACTTGTGCGAATGGATACTGGTACTCTCATAGAGCAGTAGCGCATAATGTACACGGAGTTACAACGTATTGCCCTTACCCAGGCCACCGGGTTCAGGCACTTCCAAAATCCTGTCCCATCAACTGCTGTAGGACCAGGTCTTTTACTTCTTCGTCATCTCCTGCGACTCCTCGTAGCCATTCCGCCGCCTTTTCTTCTTTAGTTGGCGCGGTTTCAGTGGTGCGTGCTTGTGTGTCGCAGCGTCTCCTGGGCTGCCTGCAGTCGCGACTGATGTGACCCATTTTCTGGCAGTTATAACACTGCGTTTGGCTGTGGTCTCGTTTGAATTGTCTCTGGATGAATCCCCTCGTGGTGGGAATGGTGGTTGCGGGGGTTTGGTATTCCTGTAGTGGTTTGCTACAATATCTTCAGCCCCTGCTAGTCGTCCTCATACGCGGTCTGCGGATGTGTCCATTCGATCATCATTCTGGAGTGGTGCGAGCAACTTAGCTAATGCTCCCCCTGGAGCCTGTCCTGGTTTGAAGGCGTCCAGGTTACCCCTGACCGTCTGCATGTGGATCCACTTCTGCTGCCTTTTCAGGGCAGAATCTCTCCACTCTTCGTAGTTTCGGGGGTCGTCGTGTTGGTACATGGTTTCATATAATGCTCGTGGTAGTCCTTTTGTGAAGTACTTGATGGTTTGTTCAGCATTGATGTTGTACCCGGCGTGTCGAACCAGCTGTTCGAATTGCGCGATATAGTCGTCGATCCTTCCGTCCTTCATGTGTATTCCAGCGTCGAGCTGGGCTTGGGCTCGTTCTTTGCTAAGAACGTCGCCAAACTGTCTTTGAAAGGCGTTGAGTAGGTTTTCCCATAGCCTATTGTTGAATTGGTCTGTTCCCGTGGCCACTTCATTGATGAGCCATCGGCTTGCGGACATTACCCATTGGTTAACCGCATTTCCTTGTATGTATGTGAGAAACAACATAGCTTTTTGGTATTTGTTTCTCATAGCGGAGTGGTTGGCGTTGACTCCCGCGTATACCTCCCATTGGAGGATGAATGATTCGGCTTGGGATCTGTTCCCTGTAAACGTCGGCGGCGGATTGCCAATGAACTTGTCGCTTCCTTGTTGATTGGCTATTGCGGGTCCTGCTGGTGGTCCCCCTGGGGGTGGTCCTCCTCCTCCTCCTCCTTGTGGCCAACCACCATTGGGTGGTCCTCCTCCTGGTGGTCCTCTTCCAGGTGGAAATTGCCTGTTGTCGGGTGATGGTACTCTGTTTTGGTTAAGCCGGAACTCGTGGAACATTTCAGTTCCTTCAGGAATGCTTGGCGCATCGGGGACATCTGGTCCCATTGCTCGGTTGACGGCTTCCATGTCTTCTGGTTGTATTTGTTGGACGTGACCTGTCTGTTCGTTGATGACAAGTCGGGGTGGCGATACTTCTGTTTGGGTAGTCATATAGCTGAATGGTATTCCCCTGATTGGTTCAGGGATATGCAACTCAGCTGTTTGCACGGTCAGTGCGTCTACTTCCGGCGAGTGCACTGCGATTTCTTCGGGTTCTACTACTTCACTTCGTGGGGTTGGCGATTGTTCGCTAGTGTGGCTTGATGCAGCCGGTGTTTCTGATCGTAGTTGGAATTCAGCTCTTGGTGGGTCCGAATCGAGGTTTATTTCTTCTTCTTCTTGACTGTCTATAGGTCCTTGTTGATCAATTGGCCGCGCGTCGACCAATGGTACGTTGATATGTAAGTTGTCAGCTGCTGGTCGTGTTGCTTCGAAGTAGCTGTTAGTGTTGCTCCACCTGAGTTCGACCCAGCAACAGCGTTCTTTGTTGAAGACTACGGGATGATATCTTTGTGAGGTAGCTGCCTCTGCGTAGTATCCTGTGTTGTTTTCTTCGGATCTTCTGGTGTCTGGTACGTGTCGCCACCTTACTCGTCCTATAAGGTAACGAGTGGGTGCATCTCATTCTCTTGAGTCGACGCGATAGGGTGCAAAGTCCCAGCCGTCCTTGGTATTGAGAGTCGCCATGGCGTTCGATGATTTTTGAAGAGCTTGGATTTAATGTTACGTGCAAGCTGCACGTGAGCCTGACTTAGGCAACGTAGAGTGAACGCGGTGACTCAGCAGTTCCTTGTCTCTAGCACAAAGGCAGAGTATTGTCTCAATGCGCGAAGGCGGAGTTCGTTGATGATCACTTGATACGCGGCCCCAAAGGATGAGAGAGAGAGAGAGAAACCACGACTTGGATAACAAGATGAGAGTGTTACAAGAAATCCAAGCTATCGACCACAACAGTCGATAGCTTCCTTATATAGTACTATGTTGCAGTCCGCCTCCATCAGCGAGACCGCCACTACTACCAAGACTACTCCTCTGCTGTGTAATTGTCCACGTCTGCTCAGTAATCGTACAGTAAGATCATCAGTAATAGTCCACACTGCCTTAGTAAGTATTAGGGAGCGACTCGTCATCCCCCTTACCATGCTCGATCGCTACACTCCCAGCTTTTCCCAACATCCCCTGGCTTATGGGTTAGGTCAGATACGTACTGCAACCTGGGACGTTACACAGCGTATCTGACCAGTTGTTCGAATTTGGCCACGTACACATCAATGTCTCCTCTCTCCATCTTGATCCCCTTTCACAGTTCTGTTTGCGCTTTCTCTTCTTTTAGAGTGTCCGCGTATTGCCTCATAAACGAGGAATGGGTGTTGTACCATAGCCAATTGTTGAAAGGATCTCGTCCGTTGACATCTACTTGGACTCGTAGCCAAGCCACCATTGATCCTACCCATTCAGTTACTGCCGTTCCTTGAATATAAGTGAGGAACAACATAGCTTTCTGATATGGGTTGCGCATGATAGAATGGGAGGAGTTGATTCCTTCATATAAACTCCATTGCATTAGAAATTCTTCCGCTTTCTCACGATCACCCGCGAATATAGCTGGTGGATTTCCACAAAATTTGTCGTGGGCCGCTGGTAAGGGTGCTTGTGCCGCTGGTATCTGTGCTGGTGGGTTTCCAGCAGGTGGTCCTGCTCCTCCACCTCCTCCACCTCCTCCGTGTCCTCCATTTCCACCACCTCCTCCACCTCCGAGCGGTGGGATTTGTGGGTGGTTTCCTTGTGGTGGATCCACAAGTGCTCGAAACGCTGTGACTGTTGGTGCTACTGGTGAGTTAGTAAGGGAGTAAACGGGTTGTGTGGGTGCAGTTTCCCCAGCGGCTTGAGTTTGAACGTGAGATGTGAGCGTCGTCATTGCTCCTAATCGTAGTGATTCTGTTGCGATTGCTAAGGTTATCCCTTGTTGTGATGGTGAGGATACTCGTTCCTCAAGAGATTGATTACTCTTGGTGCTTGGTGACGGGGGAGGTGTGGCGGATGATGGTCTTGTGTTTGCGGTGTTTAATTCTTGTACCTCCTCTTGTGTGAGTTCGTTGACGTAGATGTCGCAACCTAGATCTTCCAAAGCTGTTCGAAATCCTTCCCACTCTCCGTCTCCATTCTGAGGTTGAAACCAGCAAACTTCAACCCAGACGTATCGATCGTAAATGAACTCAACTGCGACAGTTCGATTGTCTTCTTGACTCCTAGCGTGATATCCTGTAGTACCTGTGGTTTTACTGTACCAGTACTCTGTGTTCTTGCGAAATCGTTGTGGTACGTTGTCAGCACCTCAGTGTCGGAACCAGAGGTCGTCACAATTCTGGCAACGTTCTCAAGTAGTTTCTGATGACGCCACGTTGAAGCTTGGTCTTAATGTAGCGTTATCACCTAACGCTTGTTCGACTTGAACAGATCTGCGGCATGATGTTCGAGTGTATGGATGAATTGTGATATCACTGGCAACTTAGCTAGTTGCACTGCCACTAGGTCAACTTGGTTAGACACTAGGGTACCCAAAGGGCAAGCTTCAATCAATAGATTGGAAGAGAAGAGAAGACGGTGATGATTCAAGAAGACCAAGCTAGAGAGCCTTGGTCTTTACTACACAACTTATATACAGTTACTCGCTGGCTTTAAAGCGCAGCTTAGAATGCCAAACCCTAGTACAACGATCCTCGTAATGAGTCACTATCTATCCTGAAACACCGGTGAACCCAAGTACTGGCGACGCGTAAGTGTCCATGACTAATGTGGGCTTACTATCGTAGTCATAACCGTATAGTAAGTGTCCCGAACTCCGAAACCTCGTAATACTGCTGAGACATTAGTCCGTACGATGTCAAATCATGACAGCGGCAGGAAGAGGGTGACACGTGCAGTGGACGGTGCATGCGGTGGGGCGAGGCGGCGTGGGGTGGCGCAGCGCGAGGTAGGGTGGCGTGGCGTGGCACAGCGCAGCGGAGCACAAGGCAGCGCGGTGTGGCACAGCACGGCGCAGTGCAGGGCGACACAGCGTGGCACAGTGTTACGTCCCGGGTCATAGCGAGTATCTGACCTAACTCATAAGCGAGGGGACGTGATCAAGGGGACGCTTACTTCTTCGATGACTGACGGATGACTCATGATACGACTATGTTGATTACTGATAGTATTACTGTACGATGACTGAGGGCTTACTGTACGATGACTGAGAGTAGTAGTAGTTGTGGCGTTTGTATTAGTGGACGATTACCCAGCATTAGTAGTAGTGGCTGTATCGCTGACGAAGGCGTACAGTCAAGAATCGGTTATAAGGTAGCTGTCGACTGATGTAGTCGACAGCTTGACTCTCTTGTACCATCATTGAATCTAGTCGGGGTTTTCCTTTCTCCCGCCTCTGTTGCCGCACTCTTAGGAAGGCTCTTGCAAGAGTCCTTGAACAAGTCACACCTTCGTGTGTTGACGTGCTTCGCTAAGTCACGTTACTCGCCATCGCGTGTAGGGTCTAAGTCAGACCACGAACGTAACACACAGCATGAGGTAGGGCGGTGCGGCGTGGCGCAGTGCAAGGCAGCATGGGGTGGCCCAGCACGAGGCAGGGCGAGGTGGGGTGGGGTGGGGTGGGGCAGGGCAGCATGGGGCAGACCAGGGCAGTACAGGGTGGGCCAGGGCGGGGTGGTGTAGGGCAAGGTAAGGTAGGGCAGCATGATTCCTTCTGCCTGCCCCCCTCTCTACTGTAATGACTTAGGTGAAAAAGTTCATAGTTTATGTAATGTTTATTTACTAGTGTGCAACTAAAAATAAATGACTTGAATTATTGATTTTTATTAGCTATTAAGTGTGGTGATGGTTAGACTATAGAAATCATTTAGGAGGAGTACTTGTGGAGTTGTGAGCTACAGCTGAGGTCAATGGGCAAGGGGGGTGTGGTAAGAGAAGGCAGTGAGACTGAGACCCTAAGTCACCTACAATGACATAGAGGTACACCTTGGAGTCCTTGAGTTTGGGAAGTTGCAGAATGTTGCATGTGAGCTGCATGCAAGTCTGACTTAGACAACATGGGGGATGAACATGGTGGTGTAAGGATCAGCACCAATCACTACCATTCGCCAGCACTTCCCTCTCGTCACACCAGTGCCAATGTCAACACCACCAAGCCTGCAAAATGTACAAAGGTGTCAGTCACTAGCACCACCGGCCTCTCCTCTATTCCCCTCTTAATACGTACAGCACCTGTATATAAAGCCTCAATCCTGACTGCATAAAGAGTATCAGCGCATGGCTGACTTTCCCCCTCTCATTGACTGTCCAAAGCTATTGTGTGTGCCCTATCACGTGAGCCTGAACCCTTGACAACTCTTGTCTTAGCTTCCATCCTATCACCTTCTTGCCTTCATCGTAACCTTAGGACAACCCCATACTTAAGAACTCATTACTTACAGTGGTAGAAGACTTAGCAGAGTGTAGACTCAAGCACAAAGGCCAAGTGATGTGTCAACATGTGAAGGTGAATGTCTTGTGATCTTTGTATAGATCTGGCTCAATGCACAAAGGCAGAGATCAATTATGTTCTTAAGGCTCCTCTGTTCATGGTAGGGCCTGGTGCCTATGGCAATGGAAAGAGAAAAGGCTCTTGGATACAATGAGGTTGAAAGTAACAACAAGACCAAGCTGCAGAATATAGACCATTCTGCAGCTTCTTATATCATGATATTACCTATGTGACTATGATTTGGATGCTCATTTTTCCTTATTCCCCTCCTTCCCTCACTTACAACCCAAGACCTTGTGTTCTGTCTGAGTCACTTGTACCTGAGGGCTGTGCCCTTTTATCTCCTACCTTCCATAACATTCCATACAACTCCCTTGTTCCATTAACTACTATAACATTCTATCTGACTCATCTAGCCACCATTGCCATATATAAAAGCCCTGTAGTAGACTAAGAGTACCCTAGCTTGTACTTTGTCTTTACTTGTGCAATCCCCAGTATTATTCCTCTCTTCCTGTAACATTTCTACCAAACATTGTTCCGACTTGGAACTCTTGATGGCCTTGAACCAAATAACAGACTGACGGCAGTTGAATAATGATGGTTGAACACGAAAGACGAACCAAAAGACCAGGGCTTCGCCTTATACTGGAAGGATACAACAGGGATCTTCAAGAGATGAGAGGACAGACCACACAAGGATCAACAAGATGAGAGAAACAGGCACTAATAGCCAACACTTCTATTGACTGAGGTAGAGCTTAAGGTAAAACTCAAGGTAGACTCAAGACAACGAAGATAAGGTCTCGTCTATCAAGACAGAGCACCTTATATACACTACAGGGCTGACTCCTAATCTGAGTCCCAAACAATAACAGGTATCGTACCATATCGTATCGTCCAATCAGCTATCAGGGATAACAACCCAAGCAACATACAGTACATGAGGCATAAGGCCCCACTATGAGTCAGTGATAACAAAGTATATGACTCACTATCGTCCAATGATCGTCCGGCGCAACATCAGCGCATGATAAGTACAGCCATCAGGCAACATCAGAATGTTCCAATCAGAAAGAACCTAAACAGGACAGAGCCTAACCGAGTTGGGAATCCCGCATCCAACTATACCCTCTCAGGAATTATATCTCGACCTGAGGTAATCGCTGTTCCCCCGTGACTTATCCTTTAGACCAGATCCACGTGGTCTGGGGGTAGCTGATCACATGACTAATCACGTGACTCAGACTGACACATTCCTAGATGAATGACATCGCCAGTATTGTTATCCACAATGAAATGGTCGTCGGTACTCAACAGTCGCGCGACCTCATATGTCTCGTCTGCATCCAATTTCAGAGACTCTTCATCTTCTTCTTCTTCAGTGAACCGCACTTCTGGGGGGTCTTCAGCCTTCACAGGCAACGCAAATCGTACTTTCATCGGCTTGGTGACACCACTGGCCACGACACGTGATCCGCACGTGACACTTCCTCTGTCTCAATTGGCCCCATGGCCTCATTCCACCTTGAGTGAAACCCTGACTTTACCATTGAACCCACAGGACTTCAGGTGCATGTCACACAGCTACATCTCCACAAGGACGTAACACCTTGCCTTCCTTGAACCCTCATTCTCCTGTTCCCTTGCAGATGCAGATCCCTGGCAATATCATGGAGTTGTTGCATGCTTTTCTCCAATCTGGCCACAACCTCACTCATGTGTCCTTTTGTTTTTATTAGAACTATCTTTTTTTGGTCATCCTATGCCTCCTTCAACTAATATGCAAATGATTCCTTGATTGCCAGGGCAAACATTGATCTGACAGAGGGAGCACCAGTGCACTGGCATGATCTTCATCTTGCTGTTTTGTTCTTGTTTTTAAAAATGATCAACCACATACTGTGTCTCTTTATATATTTTTCCAGTACTTGTAACTGCACACATTGTTCTTGTTGACTTCATTTCAGCACAGCATCTGTAAAACAAAGTGAGCCAAGCTATTCACAATACTGGTATGAGTAAAAGAGAGCCTAGCACAGCCTCCTCCTTGACTAGTGAGGTGGAAACTGCCTCAAGTGCCTGTGACCAACATCCACATGTGTCTGAGTCGGTGCAATCCCTGAGGTCTTTATATGCCCTGTAGGACATAATGCCAGGCTGCCAAAGGTAGCCTCGATGGTATTGTCAACAACAGCAACCATAGTTAAATGGCTTGACAATCATTGTTGATCACACCATAACCTGTTGTGCAGCAAAGCAGGTATATGAAGTCTCACCTTGTAAAGCTTTGGAGACTAGTAGAGGTTTGTGTAGAGTGGTAGCTCAAGTGTGCATAGAGTGAACAACTTGTATATTCTGAGGGGCTCTACTCCCCTATAATTAGGAAACCTGGTCCATATGGTCCCACCATGTCCATTACGCAATAAGTGATGAGTAAAGGTGTCCACTATATTGCATTTTCAGTGACGCCTGATGTGAAACACCCCAGAACTCTTCAGTATCACCACATGTGATGCTGATAAGAGTTACACCCTCCAGATTGGAGTTTACGCCCACTTTGAGTGTAACGGAGTACTCTAATATGGTAATCATATGTATGTATACTACTATAATGTCATAACTGCTATAGATAAGATACTTATGTACTTATTATGTTTCAATACATACTACTAGTATGTGTATCAGAGTGCCACAACTACTTCTATGATGCACATCACTTAGTCACTGCTACTTTGGAATAACCACCAAATTGGCCAGACCCAATTTTCCTTTTTTTTTTACAAAATAATAGTCTGCACACTGTGCATGGCTTTCCCACTGGCATAGTGCCAAAAAAGACACCCAACATCTTCTGACTGCCACCTCAAATGCTCAAGCTGCAAGGAAAGCAAAATCTTCAATATCACCTGCACTGGAACCTGAGGGAAATCAGTACCACAGTGACTCTGTATGAAGAAAAGGTGCTCACAATTTGGATGAGACTGATGATGAAGCAGAGTGTGGATATGAATTCCTTGGGAACACACAAAGACTGGCAAAAACTTGAGGCAAACCGAAGCCTTAGATACAATGGTCAATTGAAGAGGACATGGGAATGACAAACAACAGCAGGATCAACTGAAACAGTCAATGCATGAGGCAACAAAGTCCTTGCCATGGCTACCACCAAATTGAGCGAAATTGAGGGATTTGGAATTTGTTATCTCCACTAGTTTCAAAGTTAATAGAAATCCCTCTTGGGAAAATGTTCCTCTCATTAAAAGGAGTCGTTTCCCAAGACAGATAAGAAAACCAATGTATTTTACATGTGTTGTGTATCTTGTTCCAAAGTAGCAGTGACTAAGTGATGTGCACCATAGTCCCTGTAATAGTATGACATCATACAGAACCTCATAGAACATCACAGAAGAGATAAGACAAGCAAACTATCAGGCAGTACAACTGAGTACATGATGAAGGAGATGATAACATGGAAATGACTATGGTCCCAATGTTAATCCATATGACATACTGTGATAAGTCCAAACATAACACAAATCAATATGTGTAGTCGTACACTATGTGAACAATAAACAGAATGACAAACAAGATACAAACATATATCATACATGAACCAATGGCCATATGAAACACATGCAGAAATGTGCAGTGATCCCAGCTGGACTGATTTGGGCTGGCAACCCGGTGGACTCCAGCAACACTGCTGAGTCCACAAAACTGGCCTAATCTTTGGAAACCATGGCCGTTGTGCCATTACTATACCATTATGATACAGCTGATTCCTATCTTATCGTATCCAGGTTATCTTATCAGATCAAGTGCAAGTGAGCCAAGCCTGCTGTCACAAGTGGATGGCCACAGTATATCCCCAGTCTTGCCACCTCAACTACTTCGTTCCCAACAGTTCAATCTTCTTGTAACTTTTACTATACATTCATGCACCTCACCTCTACATTCCTACTGACTCGATTAGCCTCATCTGACCTTGATCCTGCACAACACAAAGATATACTTTTGATATCATATGATACTTTTCCCATCCCTGTGTTCTATTTACCCAGACACAGCGTAGTATAAATTGTACAGAAACTTGGACTGTAAATGACCCATCCAGTTGTTCTCGAAATATCCGCTTGATTCATCCTGCTCATCATCTCACACCTTTCAATACTCATCTTCACTTGATCCTGCATGCACGACTTCAAGTCACATGTCACATCATCACATCACATCGTCTCTAACACATACAACATGAATTGATTACTCCACCATTCATCCTCATGCACTGATACACAGACATATATTATTTACATGTTTTTATGCATTTTTCATGCATTTTACGCATTATTTATGAGTTATTACACGCTATTTACGCGTTTTTATGCGTAATGTTGCATTAATTATATCTTAGATATTTTAGTGAATGTTTTAAGATTTATTAATACAGAAAAAAAGTAGAAATAAATGAATGAGAAGTCTAACAAAACTTAACTGTCAAATTAGTGACTTAAAATAATAAATTTTATTAGTTGTCAGTTGCCTAATTTGACGAAAGTATAAGCGCTGAAAGTATTCGAAAAGTGCGGAGTCTCAAATTTCGGCGTGTTCCGGGCGCTAAGGGTCGTGGGAATCTTGCTGAAAGTACGCAACTATATGGAAATAGCTGTAGCTTATGATACTGTAGTAGTACAGTAGGTACCTGTGAATGTCACATTAGCCTGGGCGGCAATTGACACGAGGCGTCCCACAGGCACGCCCACAGCTCACAGGCGGAATTCATGTACTGTAACGCTGTCCGAATCAACACCCTCCCCTTCCCAAGCGCTATCTCGCTGTTAGCATCCTCTAAGCACCCCGGCTCCTTCAACTAGCACTATGTCCAAAGTTCCGTCTACCACCGCGTCATCTTATACAGTCTTTGAGACAATTTTCAGAGCTGCTTTGAAAGAGTACAAG
The DNA here is from genome assembly GCA_015025155.1 of Lactarius quietus. Taxonomy (NCBI): domain Eukaryota; kingdom Fungi; phylum Basidiomycota; class Agaricomycetes; order Russulales; family Russulaceae; genus Lactarius; species Lactarius quietus. The sequence continues at coordinate 15,784 of WITN01000260.1, forward strand.
AACCAGACAAAGAAAGACATTGCCTCCCATCCCCTAGCTGTCCAGATTCAGTCTTGCGACTCTCCCAGTTCCATTCTTGCCGTGCTTCGAGCACAGGTCCATGGTTTCGATCAATCTAAAAGTGCAGATGAAAGGTTGACGAAGTGGCTGGAACCCACGGTGTATGTCCTATCTGCATTCTCTGCTAACATCTGTAACGATGTTGTGCCGGTAAATTGCGAGACGTTAATCCACTCAAGTTCGAGCCTCTGATGCGTGTGATTGCAGATGTTCCCACCTTTGAATGCGACTTTGCTGCGATTGGTATCCTTCTCCAGGTGGGCATCACTCGGGTCGGCGTGTGTGATTTGGTGACACCTCTATCTCACTTCTATCCCCTCAATCTTTCAGGCCATTAAGGATGACCGTGCTAGCCAAAACGCTATGGTGGACGTGGTTGACCGCATTGAATGCAATTTTAAGCGTCTCGAGGTATATATAATGGTCCGGCCAACCGCAGCTATGACAGACACCATCGTTAAGATCATGGCTGCGTTAATCTCGATCCTTGGGATCGTGACGAAGGAGGTCGGGCGGGGACTTACAAGTATGTCCTTCCCCATTGAGTTATCACCCCAATTGACCTTCATGGAGAGAAATTTATCAAGAAGTTCAAGCTGGTTGGAAGGACGGATATAGAGGAGGCGCTTCAGCTCCTGGACAAATTGACGCAAGAGTGGTGTCGTTTGGCAGGAGCAGAAACCCTGACGATCACCTGCGGCATCGACAACAACTTGACAGTCGAGCTCGTCGACTCGAATGAGACGGTACGGAGAAGACTACCAGCAGACGGTCATAACAGCACCAAATACCGTTCGTGGTCTTCTGAGCTCATCACCGCCCATCACGAAAACTCGGCCTCTCTTACAGAAAACGACTTACACAGCGACCTTCGAAAATGGATTGCTGCCCCGGATCCATCTGTCAATTACCACGCTGCATCCGGCAACTATAACGGCGCTGCCGCAGTATGGAACACCCTCGCAGAGTGGAACGTGTCTGGTTCCCTGTTATGGATCCAGGGAAAACGTACATATCCCATCACTACCTGAGTCTTACCTGCGACTAACGACTTCTGGATTATAGCTGGCTCTGGAAAAAGTAATCTCAGGTGTGTGACCTCCCACCGAGTTGGTCCTAATCGAATTGATACGGTCGATAAGCTCCGTGATCATTCGGGATATCAAATCCATGTCCAGCACCCAGCCGGCTTTCCTGGCCTATTTTTACTTCGATTTCATGGACACAGAAAAACAGGATTTGCGCGCTTTAGTATCATCCCTCCTTGTCCAAATCTCGAATCAATCAGATACATTCTTCGACACTCTAGTCTCACTGTACTCTGCACACGAACGAGGATCGGAGCAGCCAACAAACTACTCGCTTGCGGAGTGCCTTAAGGATATGCTCAGGGTCGTTGGACAAGTGCCGACCTTTCTGATCATGGATGCCCTTGACGAGTGCCACAATGGCTCGGAAATTCAATCGTCTCGTGAAAAAGTCCTCGAGCTGATGAAAGAACTTGTCGACCTTCATCATCCAAGTCTGCGTCTATCTGTGACGAGTCGTCCGGAGTTGGACATTCGTACCTCGCTTGGGCCTTTAGCAACTCAACAAATATCGCTTGAGCCATTTGCAACTCAACAAGTATCCCTCGACGACGATCCCGCAGACTTAATATCCTTCACAGATTCCCTTGCATCTGACTGGATCTCCAACACCTGCTCGACACCTCACAACGGCAATAAGGGTGCGGTGGTTGAGAATCTCACGGAGAAAGCAGATGGAATGCCCGCCGGCGCCTCGCGTGGTTGTGACAACCCCAGCCACGAGTCGTCCGACCCGGTTATCGCGCCGCCTCCACTCAACCAGCACTACCACTCACAATCCTCGACGCCGCCTCAGCTTGCATCTCTCTTCCCCACTCCACTTCCGACACCCACGAGCACATTCGGCGTACAAGAGCCGTCGCCCGAGCACGATCCCGCTGCCAAGGCCACCCCGCCAGCTATCTCCACCCCGCCAGTCATCTCCACCCCGCCAGTCATCTCCACCCCGCCAGTCATCTCCACCCCGCCCGCCTCCCCCCAGGCGACCATTGGAGCGAGCACGCACCTGCCTTCCGTCTCCCCTGGGGGCTCCGCCGTTCCCGCGACAAGTGCATCAGCTCATTTGCCGTTCGCCTCCCTCGCTCCGTCGCTCTCGCGATCGCCAGCCTCGTTCCCCGAGCGCGTTGGAGGCCACAAGTCGGACGGTGATGCTGCTCTCACGCCCACGTCGACTTGGTGGAGCAACTCTAAGCGCAAGCGCACGATCCCCATTGAGAAAGCGGAGGGATACATCCACACACGCTCTGTGCGCATGTTTCTTTCATTTCTCTCATCCAGGTTTACTAACGCGCATACGCTGTAGCGTGCGATCGAGGCGATCGGTGGCGCCCTCGGTACGGCAGCAAGCATAGGCCACGAGGTGCTCTTTACTGGAGTTGATCTCTTGCAGTTTGTGCCCGTGCCTGGATTAGATACTGCTGGCAACATCCTACTGAATATCTGGGACGCCATCGAAATGGTCGAGGTGGGTGTGATTAGCCCCCATTCATGGAGTTACTGGTACTGACAGTAGATCTCCAGACAAATCGTCAAGCGTCTCTGCGCCTGACCGAACGCTGCGCGGATATCTTAATTTCTATTCGGGTCGAGATCGCAGATACGGGCAACAACGTAGCTGAGGAGCTCCGCGCGCCTATTGCGAAACTCGTCGAGTACGTTCCGGCTGCCCTCATACACAGGCATACACTGCTGTCCAACTAATTTGCTCCACCATACAGGGCATTTGGAGAAGTCCACTTTTTCCTCGACAAGCTGGGCGAGCGTCCTTTCCTGAAACGCTACCTAAAGCTTAATGAGATCCTCTCCAGTATTTCGGCATGTGACACCGCGCTCAACGACGCCCTTGGGATGTTCGACGTATGTGGTATCTTCCACTTGGTGGACCATCCTTCGAGCTCGACATTGATGCTTCTCTGCTTCGACAGCGCTCTATCCAGCTCCGTACACTGAAGCTCATCCAAGTCAACGAACTGCGGCGACAGAAAGAAACGCAAGATCTGCTCGAGTCGCTCTCTCACAGCTCTCCTGGTCTGCCGGCGGCGGCGCTCCAATCATCCCCCACAGATTCCGAGAGCGTCCGAAATACGCTGCACGGCTTGCGCGCTTCGCAGAACACGCAGGACCGCGCCCACGATATTGCGGACCTGCACCAACTTATGCGCGCTGCGCTCGCGGCGAACGATGACGTTGCCATGATCGAGGTCCTCCAGATCGCGCGAAGCGAGATGCCCGAGGCCATCAAGACCCTCGAGCGTGCCCTTGAACGTGCCGTCGAAGACAGGCAACTAGGCACCGAGGGCGGTACCACAACTCTGTTGGCTCCCCGGAAGGAGGCGGAAAAGTGTCACGGCACGTCTGTGGAGCTCGGTAGCAAGAGTGCGAGCTACAACAATGCCAACACGCTCGACCGCAGATTCATCGAGACGGGGGATCGATGCGCTTCGGCGTCTGTCGAAAGGTACGGACCTCGGCCTCCCAAGCTGGACGATCACACGGTTCGAGATCGATCTTGAGGCGAAGGTCGGCATTGGGTTTTTCAGCGACGTGTACCGCGGGACGTGGCGCAATCACACTGTCGCGGTCAAGGTGCTCGCTGAGACGACACCACGAAAGATATTCCTACGCGAAGTCGGGATATGGAAATCTCTCTACCATCCAAACGTGCTCGAACTTTTTGGGGCGTCCAGCGCGAGCGGCGACCCACCGTGGTTCCTGGTGAGAATGTCTCTCTTTCCTGATTATCAATTGATTGTCTGACGTTGGCTTCGTTTAAACAGGTCAGCAAATTTTATCCACGGGGGAACCTCGTTAAGTACTTAAAGGGCCTCAGCGACACTGATGCCGCAAGAATCGACGCTTTGAGAATGATACACGAAATCTCGAAGGGTATGGAATACCTTCACAAACAGGGTGTACTGCACGGCGATCTCAAGGTAAGAATTCCAGCAGTAAAATCTGACCTTTTCTTGACAAATTGACCCCTTCGCAGGCTGCAAATATACTTGTCAGCGATGACACTAGTTGCATCATCTCCGACTTTGGCCAAAGTGAGATGAAGTCTGAGGTCTACCGCATTACCCATGCATCGCAGCCGCGTACGTTCGTTTCATTCTAGCTGTTACACCTGTCATTCGACTTTGTTCCGGCAGGTGGCACGTTGCGTTGGCAGGCGCCCGAGCTTATGCAAGGCGCGCATGCGCTGACGCAAGAGATGGACGTCTACGCGTTTGCCATTTGTTGCTGGGAGATTCTCACGATGGGAGCCCTACCGTGGCCGTTCATGGATGACATTGCTGTCCGACATTCCGTGCTGAGTGGGTATTATCTCCTGCATTCTTCAATATTTCCGATTAGTGATACGGCCCCTTCCTGGTGGTTGACCAGATGAGAACATGAGGCCCTCGCTTCCATCTTCCGAACTCGTCGACGGTGAGCTCGCGAACGTCATCCACGCGAGCTGGGACCGCATCCCATCGAACCGGCCCTCGTTCGAGCAAATTGCAAGCGAGCTCAAGAAGCAACGCGCGAGGCGGAGCGACCATAATATCCTCTCGCAGACCTCTTCGTATTAACCGTAACGCAATAGCGCTCCCCAGTAATGCGAATTTAACCAGGTTCTATTTCCATGAGGCGCAGTACTGCCCCGAGAGTTCAAACGAGAGTTCACTGGTTCATCCCGGACGATTGAACGCTCGATGAGGCTGTCGTACGCACGCTGATAGGGCTGTTTTTCGTGGGCATCAAGACGTAGGATAATATTGATGATTTGCCTTGGGGGTGATTGTAATATTTCTCAAGCTCGAAGCTTGAAGCCTTTGGAGGCGCCACAATCGGCAATTCCAAAAGTGTGTCGGCGTCTTGGCCAGCGTCTCGACAACAGACAGGACCGAGACCAAGAAAAAGTAAATACCGAACGTTACCGTCAAGGTGTCCGCGGTGTGTCCGCGTCGCAGTGAACCGTTGCCTAGTCTTCCGAACGTTAGCATGAGGGAATGCGAAACCACCATCGCCCTTGCAACGAACTCCGGCTTCTTAACCGCATGACCACATGACCGAGAGCGGATGACGTCACAGATATTGCATCACTCACAACGACGATGTTCTCCGCATTCAAAAGGTCAATTGTAAGTCCCGTCTGTAATCAAAAAGCTCAATGAGCTTACCCTTGAGTTACGCTGTGTAGGCCCAGTTATCCATATTGTAAGTGGTTCTCTCTCTTCCAAACCATCTCTCTCAACTGAGCCGAACAAACTCCCTCCAGTCACAACTCGTCCTCTCCCCCTTCGAACAAGGCGCTCGCCATGCTAAGAGCCGCTGTGTCTTCCCCTTATCCTCCAGGTGGATCGTCTACCTCTCCACTCAAGTTCAATTTGGAAGTTATCGAAAATACGCCTCCCACTGCAGACCAGATTCGTACGATCCTAGACTACCTCCCACCCCTTCGCGACGTCGAGGATCCACACCACGTTTCTGCGCTCATATCCTCTCATCCTTCCGCCCCTTCTCTACCGGATAGGCCGCATTCTGCGGAAGGCTTGGTACGTCTAGCTGAGAAGAGTCCTCTGGCAATAAAATGGCCGATCGTAGTCGACTGGACAAATGGTCGCGCTTCTGCTGGAGATTCCGAAGGTGTAAAGGATATCTTAGAGTATATGAGGAAGAAGAGGGACGGAGAAGTTAAGGAAGAAGAAGAGTTTAAACCAAATGGTTGGTTATCATGATCGTCTCACCGATACGTCCAATGGCGAGTATTTGCACATCCAAGAGGCTCTGTGTTGTTGTGCTCGTCTGTTCAGCGTTCCTCCACACATTTCTTATTTATACCGACGTGGAATCCTACCGAGAGGCTATACTTGAGTCGATGTTCAAATTCTAAGCTTTGTCGACTCATCGCATGCTTGGTCCGATGTGGAAAGACAGCATAAGTTACATTCACCGTGGGCTGGTATTCGTTAACCTGGTGTTGCCTTGTTTCCTCATGTACGGATCACTTTTTGTGTCTAACTGACGACAAAACTTGCATGGCTGATTTTGGGCACGATTTCGTAGTCTTTGGTTCCTGACGCCAGAACACGCATCTTGTCTCATATCCTGACGCATGGCCGACTTCTGATAAATACAAAGGAAGTCTCTGGTATTTTTCCTTTGTTATGAATTCCTTCCCTCGTTTCGTGATCCGTGCCAGCCGCCCGACCGTTGTGTCCCGCTCGCATCTATACTCTATACCATTCTTTTGAACACACACACACTATCTTTCAAGATGATTGCTTCGACCACCGCCGTTGTCCCTCTCAACAACATCCCTACCCAGATAACGGAGGCGCGAGCACACCCACCACTGGGGCGAGGGATATATTCTTCTACCCGCTCTGCTTGTCAGAACCAACCGTATTCCTATCCCCGCATCCCGAGACCCGTAACGAGGCAAGGAAACACCCCCAAGGCAACTCTCGATTCTCATTTCCAAGTCAACGCCAGCCATGTACAGAAGCCGCTCTCCCTGATTTCTGTAAGTGTCCCTTCTCGAACTTCCGGTCCCTCGGTTGACAATGTATCAGAGAGGAAACCGGGAACAAAGTGCCCTGGTATCCACTGCACGATGCAGCCCAGTGCCTGAGGAAAAGTAGGTGCCCAACCTTCCCCGCTGTCCAGCATTTTCCTCATACCCGCCGATTTGAAGGCAGTCAGATGCGAGGTCGTATAGGCCGAATGGGAGCTTGTCCGACCCCCCGAAGCAAGAGATCCCGTGTCAGCCTAATCGTCGACGATCTCCGCCTACAGATAGCGAAGACGAGGATCCGTTCCACTTCGACAACATACTCTCCCCGCCCCCCTCCAGGAGAGATGACAGCTCCAGAAAGGCCATATCGCCGTCCCTTTTTCGCCATGCGTCCATCGTGCCTGTCGACCCTTCCGCGGCGCCTGCACCACATCGATTCAGCCTTCTACGCGAGCGCGCATCGGAAGGAACGATCTTCGTCCAAGAAATATGCGATGCGGAGGGACGACGCTGGAGTTTGCGCGTTCCCGCCAGCGGACTCCCAGAAGATATGGTCAGCATGCTCGAGGAGTTAGAAAAACTTGCACTCGAGCTGGGCCAGGCGCTGCCGAGAATAGTGGTGACGTGCTCTGCGGAGTCTTTATCGTCGAAGACGGCGGCTTTGACGTACCCAGCTGCGGAGTCGGCGGAGCTCCTGCATCCTCCTCCCACCGTGAATACGGTCGGCGGCGAGTACTCCCTGGCTAAGGAGAAGAGCCGCCTCGTTGAACGCGAACCCGAGCCGGTCTTCGAAGAGAAAGCTACCTCTACGTCCTCGTCAGTAGTGGTTTCCAGCCCGTCCGAGCAAAGCCTAACCTGCATATACCTGCCCGAGGTAAGTGCGCGCCCTCCAGTCCCCGCTTCGCTATTTGACACACACCTCGCTCATCCAAGTTGGCGCCCGAGTTCTTGTCCGGAAGCTCGACCTCTCCCGTTTTGCAGCCCGCAGACGGTTTCCACAGCAAACCGCCCGCTCCCGCGCCCGATAACACAAACGCACGTACATCGCGACAGCGCGCCTTCTTCGCAGCGCTCATAGACAGGGAGCCGACGCGGCCCGCGCGCAGCGGCATCGCCAGGCGTCTCGCAGCAGCAGCAACGGCCCGCCAGCCGACCGAAACGAAACCGAAACCCGATGCCAACGACCCACCCGCGGTACCCAGATCCCGCATCCCGACAAAGTCAGCGTTACCGGTTCTGAAGGGAAGGCCGACGGCGTCTGCGTTGAGCGTGCGGACGACGCCGCCCTCGTCCGAGTTTAGCTCGTCGGACCCGAGAGCTCTGCCGCTGCCCGTGTATGATGAGCCGCAGGCGCCAACTTTCCCTGCTCCTACTGCCGCCACCTGCAAACCCCCATTTCTTGCGAATGCATATCATCAAGCAAACAGAGATAAGGGCGGAGGAGGTGGCCGCGGAGTCGATGAATGGCGCTCGATGCCGGCTCCCGCCATTCCGACGTTTGCACCTCCGCCTTCCTCGTCTGCGCGAAAGCTGAAGCATTTCTTTCGTCGTCCGCCGACGCGCTCGGCGTCGGATCCTCCTGCGTACGCGTCTGTCCGTCGGGTTGCGGAGGGGGGGTTGGGAGTGGGAGCGAAGCGTTGCGCGAGTGAGGTTTTTCAGACGGCGGCACCGCGAGAAGTGGTAGAGCGCAGTAGGATGCCTCGCCTGCCGTCGGCGCGTGATCTGATAAGGAAGCTGACTTGATAAATCCAACTTCCACTTTGAAATATATTTTGTTCCAATCTGTTGAAAGAGTGAAGGGAACTTGAATTGGATTGAATGAATAATAATACCAGTGTGAGTTGTCTGATGCAGAAGAGAAAAAAAATTCCACTAGCCCACCGCGAGGGTCGAACTCGCAGCCTTAAGATCTCACGGGAATGCCATTGCCGTAAAAGTCTTACGCTCTATCCGATTGAGCTAGGCGGGCATATCGGTGTCTCGGTTAAACTGTAAATGAACTACCACTTGCTTGAAGCAGGAATTTGTTCAGATTAGGTGAGTAGATGGATGGGTATGATACTGGTGACACGCGCTACGATACATACTGAAGGATATTACAACAGACTTAGCTCACGTATGCGTAACCACCTCTCTTTCAAATTTCCTTAGATCTTGCCGTTTCTCAGTCTGGTGGATGTCCTCTCCGGTTACCAACTCGGGTATACACAACTGGGCAAGACCCAGGTCATGTAGTCTTGTCATCTTAAGCAGCATCGCCAAGCCAGCCCTTGCCGCATTTTTCTCTGCCCCTATCTCTCCCTGCGCAAGGCTCAGCGGTCTAGCGCGGTCCAGCAGTTCCCATGTCGCGTCGTCAAGGTCCTCGGCCATGCGACCCAACGTCACTTCGGCGATAGCTGGCGTACAGGATGCGGCCAGGATGAAACATATAGGGGAGCAGAGTCCACTGATGATCTGCTCCGAAAGGAGGAGAAGTGGGGCGGTGGGTGGTGTATCGGCTAGTGTATAAGGGCGGAGACAGGCGGGGCAGACGCGCCCTAAACGTCTACTCTTGTTGTACCACAGACACTAATGTGTAGGCGAAGCAGAACGATTGTTAGCTTATGCAGGGATGATGGAAGCGAAGAGAGGCGTACGAGGGCAGTCTCCTCGGGAAGCACGGTGAAGAGCATCTGCAGGATCTCGCGCTGGGCGAACTCTGCACAGAGTGGATCAGCAGTACAGGGGGGCTGCGCGAACCATGAGTCGAGAAAGGCTCGCATGTCTCGCACACGGGGGCCGTCGCCGTGGTTGACGATGATGGGGTTGGAGAGGAGGATGAGCGTCGGGTCGTCCTGAGGTCCGTAGGGCATGTCGTGAAGGGTGAGAACAGTTTTATCAGGACCAGAGAGTTTTATATGGGGGTCTGGGCACAGATGTTCAGCTTCATCAGCTTCCTGTGCAGCGAGCGGAGAGCATGACAGTAACATTACAAGGGCTGGGGAGGAGGAGTCCGGGGAGACGGGGCGCGCCTTCTGCGCCGGTGTCGACGGGTGAGTCCTGGCATGGTGTTTCTTCTGCTGAGCACGTTTTTTCTTCTTTGCATTCTGTGGACCAGGCATGCCGACAAGACGCGACTTGAACTCGGTTCAAAATTGTGGACGTGACGCGACGCGACGCGATTTGTCACAAACGTTCGTCACACATCACATGTCGTGACAGAGTTTTCGAGTCAAATGAGACTTACATAAATGGGCAAAGTTACCTATTAAGGAAAGCCTGACTCGAACTGGTCGATGATATCGCATTCTTTTGCGACAAAGGCCGACCGATCTGTTTCTGCAACTCACCTCGTCTAACACAATACACGCCCTTTGGCGCCGCGTGTTAAGCTCTCAGAGCTGCTGTAAAATAGTTGTACAATCAAGATCTTTCTTTTCTTCTGCACAAATGTCAAACACCATCGAACTGGCTCAGGTGACTGTCTCTTTGTCTTGTGCGCATGGTCGCTAACGATCTGTCGTCTGATAGACTGGAAAACGGGACTATCTGAAGTCCCTGGAAAAGAAGTACCAGGACGAGTGGGAACAGGCGCACATCTTCGAAACTGACGCGCCAACGCAAGAGGAAACGACAGGCCTTAGCCCTCCACAAATCCAAGAAAAGCATCCCAAATGGTTCGGGAATTTCCCCTTTCCTTATATGAACGGCTCTTTGCACCTGGGCCATGCGTTCACAATCTCTAAAATCGAGTTTGCGGCGGGATATCATCGTCTGCTGGGCAAGCGCGTCCTATTCCCCCACGGGTTCCATGTAACCGGAATGCCCATCAAGGTGCGTAACCGTCTACGCCCATCTATTAGCCGTCCTGAGCGCGCGATTAGGCATCCGCGGACAAAATCATTCGGGAGATGGAAATGTTTGGCCAGGATTTCGAACATTTTGAGACACAAGAGGAACTCGACGAAGAGCCGACAGCGGAGTCGAGTAACCCCTCCGCCCCCCGCGTCGACAAAGCGAAGAAAGGAAAGCTGGCTGCCAAGTCAGCGGGCTTCACATATCAGTTCCAAATCATGGAGTCTATCGGCGTACCCCGCTCCGAGATCAAAAAGTTTGCGGACCCATACCACTGGTTGACCTACTTCCCTCCAATCGCGATCGTGAGCTTTATTCTTCCTTCCCCTAGCTAGTTCCCATCGACCATTTCCTTACCCAGGCAGACCACCGCGCCTTGGGGACACGCATAGACTGGCGTCGTTCTTTCATGACAACGCCAGCAAATCCTTATTACGACACATTCGTGCGCTGGCAGATGAACAAGCTCCACGCGTTAGGCAAGATCAAATTCGGTGAACGCTATACTATCTACAGCCCGAAAGACGGCCAGCCCTGTATGGACCACGATCGTGCTGATGGCGAGGGCATCGGCCCACAAGAATATACGGGCGTCAAGATGCAAGTCACCGAGTGGAGTCCCGCAGCACAGAAAGCTTTGGATGGTAAGCTGGGCGGCAGGAAGGTATACTTGGTCGCCGCGACGCTGCGTCCAGAGACAATGTCCGTGTATTTCTTGTCTGTCCGAGGCGAATGATCCACCTGATATGTCAGTTCAGGTACGGCCAAACTAACTGTTTCGTGGGTACTGCCATCAAATACGGCGTCTTCGCTGCGAACGATAGCGAGGCGTATGTGTGCACTCAGCGTGCGGCGCGCAACATGACCTTCCAGGGCATCTTCGACGTACGTGGGCAGGTGAATCAATTGGCCGAATTGGAGGGAACTGCGATCGTGGGCACGAAAATCAAAGCTCCGTTTTCGGTATACCCTGAGGTTTACGTTCTGCCTATGGACAATGTCCTTCCCACCAAGGTACAGTCCCCGACTCTACTAGCAGCTGACAATTCTGAACTCACGATCTCACAAGGGCACGGGCGTCGTCACCTCCGTCCCGTCTGACTCACCAGATGACTACGCCACCCTGATGGACCTGCGCAAGAAGGCCGAGTACTACAAAATTGACCCTGCGTGGGCTGCTTTCGATCCTGTCCCGGTTCTGTCGACCCCTACATATGGCGAAATGTCTGCACCTGCATTGGTCAAACAGTTGAAGATCGTATCACAGAAGGACGTCAAGCAGTTGGCAGAAGCCAAAGAACTGGCGTACAAGGAGGGCTTCTATAACGGCACGATGCTGGTTGGGGACTTCAAGGGTGAACCGGTGCAAGATGCCAAGAACAAAGTACGCGCCAGCATGATCGCAGACGGAGTAGCGTTTGCGTATGCGGAGCCCGAAGGCTTGGTGATCTCGAGAAGCGCCGACGAGTGTGTAGTCGCGTTGATGGACCAGTGGTATTTGGACTATGGCGAGACGAAATGGAGGGCGGAGGCAGAGCGGTGCGTTCCCTTGTCACCCCCAAGATCTTCACGCTCATTACTGGCATCATGAAGTCTGCTCGCCCGGATGAACACATACTTCCCAGAGACGCGGCATGGGTTCGAGGGCACCTTGGCTTGGCTGAATCAGTGGGCGTGCGCCCGAACATATGGTTTGGGCTCAGTGATGCCGTGGGACCCGCAGTTCTTGGTCGAGTCTTTGAGCGATTCCACTATCTACATGTGCTATTACACGGTCGCGCACTTGCTGCATGGTATGTACGTGTCTGTTCCCTAGTCTCTTAGCTGACGGCACCGTAGGATCTATCGATGGCAAGGTCAGGGGCAAGTTGGACATCGCGCCAGAAGAAATGACAGACGAGATCTGGGAGTACATATTCGTCAACGGTCCATGGCCCGCCAACTCCACGTTACCCAAAGAGAAGGCCGACGCGATGAAGCACGAATACGAATACTTCTATCCGTTCGACGTGCGCTCGTCTGGCAAAGATTTGATCAACAACCATCTGTCTTTCGCTGTTTATAATCACGCTGCGATCTTCCCTGAGAGCAAGTGGCCCTTGAGCATGCGCGCAAATGGCCACCTGTTGTTGAATGGCCAGAAGATGTCCAAGAGCAAGGGAAATTCGTTGACACTGCGAGACAGCGTGGAGAAGTTTGGCGCAGACGCGACACGCTTAGCACTGGCAGACGCGGGCGATGGTATCGAGGACGCTAACTTTGAGGAGAAGAACGCGAACGCGAACATCCTGCGCTTGCACACTTTGTTGACGTGGTGCGAGGTAAGTCATTGGATCACGTTCACACTCCCCATGTCTCTCACCGCTACTTCCAGGAAATGACCAAAGATACAACAGGCTTGCGCACGGGACCTAAAGACTCATACCATGACAAGATCTTCGAAGAGGAGATCAACAATTTGATCAATATTACCAAAAAGCATTACGAATCGTATGCTACTACACTCCCTTACTTGCTTTGAACATGCCGTTTAATCGCATGTGGCTTTCTCAGGACATTCTACAAGGACGCCATGAAATACGGCTTTTACGAGCTGCAGTCGACCCGTGACTGGTATCGCGAAGTGACCGCGGACATCGGCATGCACGCAGACCTGGTCAGATACTGGATCAATGTCGCGGCGATCCTTGCCTCGCCCATCGCACCGCACTTTGCCGAGCACATCTGGCGCGGAATCCTGCAGCACACAACGTCGATCCAGAACGCGCGCTGGCCGACGCCGTCGCGGGCAGTGGACGTGCCAACGATCGACGCGGGAGCATACATGCGCACGCTGGTCAAGACGGTTCGCGACGCAGAACTGATGCTGTTGAAGAAGCTCGGCAAGGCCAAGGGCGGGCCGCCGCCATTCGACCCGAAGAAACCCCGTGCGGTGCGCGTGTACGTCGCGACGCGCTTCCCCGAGTGGCAGGACGCGTGCGTGCAGGCCGTGCAAGCCGCGTGGGATTCTGCGGCTGCGCGCGTCGACGACGCACGGGTGCGTGCGGTGCTGATGGAGCGCGGGCTGATCAAGGACAAACGCGCGATGCCGTTCGTGCAGCTGTTCAAGGTTTGCAACGGCCCTTCCCCCTTTGCTGCGTTTCTGACTTAGTCGACGCATTGTAGAAACGCATCGCAGAATTTGGGGCCGAGACGGCGTTCAAGCGGACTTTACCGTTCGTAGAGACGGATGTGTTGCGGGAGGTGTTACCGTATCTGAAGCGAACGTTGAACCTCGTCGATGTCGAGGTCTTGTCCGTCGAAGAGGCGCTGGCGCACGTAGAGGCGGGCAAGACGGGATATAGTCGCATGATAATCGAGAGCTCGGAACCAGGAAGCCCGGCATTCGAATTTAGGAATGTTTTGGAGTAATCTCGCGACAACGGTACTATTGTCTCTCGTCCCTCCTTCCCCCTCTCGTGCGGAATGTAAACTAGAGCAGTAGAAATAAACAAAGGAGGTGGTCTAAGTACCATGAAAGCAGTGATGCATGCTCCGCAATACAGACTTAGGTCCAGGGCATACTCAACGCAACGAGGCAGAGAAGTAGCCACTTCTCGTAACGTAACAAAGCGTGACATCATTCATCGGGAATCGTGGTGGAGGCGGGGGCGCTTGCGAACTACGCAGATGTGCATGCCATATCTGCAAAGAGGGTGAAATGTGCGCCAAGGCTAACGGTAATCGGGCGTGCTAGGAGTGCGCCTCCCCACCGCGGCTCGTCATCGAGAGTCCGACACATTGTTCCATGGTGTAGACAATACGCGAAGCCGATCACGGATAGAACCAAGTCGCTTCCAGAAAGAACGCTAGCAACGGAGGTAGAGTAAGCATCGGCAGGGCACAGTCGATTAAATCTACATTCTCTGGGATGGTGTGAAGGTCGGGGGTCGGTTGAAACTTCGGAGACATTGATGTAAAATAAAGTCCTTACGAAAATACGAAAATGAGTCAAGGAGTGCCGCGGCTACTGAAGTGGCTTGAACCCAACGGCCGGAAAAAATCAAGTGACCATGTGTGTGCGATGATCATCACCTGAAGGAGAAGAGAAGACTGATGAGGACGATAAACGAGCCAACCGTCGTGACGAGTACGCACCCCCTCGCTTGTAGTGCTTAGGTATTGCCTCGAACTTGGGTAGACGAAGATCCGGGGTATGAACATGAAAGTGCCAACGGTCATCGAAGAAGGTCAGGCGACCATCTGCTCACGTCACTGAAGGATACTGGGGAAGGACACGACAAAGAGACCGATGTAGACGTTGACCAGATGATCAGCTCTTGATAAGTCGAGGTACCGTGACTTGTCCTAGGGCGTCTCGCGATAGCACGCCGTTTCTCGTTGTACTCAATTGAAGCCGAAACAGAACCCGTATCCGCATTCAATATTCAACGGCGATTCGGGAACTTGAAGTCCGGTCCAAGGCACTGTGTCAGCCTCGGCATAGGAATTCCATTCTAGGTTCCATTTTTGGGGAGTTCTTTGGTAGCTCTGGCGTAAACTTGATTGTGGAACAGACATCACGGGCGTCATGCTGAGCTGTTATTACAGTAATAGCTCCCCGGTGATGGTTGCGTAGGACGCGGTTGCTCACCAAAAACACGTTCTGATGTTCTAAAGCTTCATTGCAGTGAGAAGAACAGCAGTCAGCAAGGTTGCGGTCATACGATACCACATTGCGCTCATTCCATATCGTCGGAAACCAGATAGCAAAACTTTGGCGGTTGTGAATGAGTCTACCTTGAGCTTTGGGAGAAATCACAGCATTAAGGCAAGAGGAATGACACGTATTCAGCGTCAAGGAGTTGATCTGCTGTCATCGGGAGAGTGAAGACAACACTGATAAGTTATTTACATGTCAGAGAGTTGAAGCCATGTCCGCGGCGAGTAACCACAAGAGCAACCTGAGAAAAATCGGAAACAAATGACAAGAGAACAGATCAGTGTGCAGGCACCCACGGCAACCGACAACACACCCAGAGAAATCTAAACCATGGAGATTTCAGAAAATCAGTCAGATGGACGTATACTAAACAGAGACAAGTGGTGTTACAGTATGGGGCTAGTTATAGACGGGGCTAGTTATAGTATGGGTCTACGGTAACTTAGGGGGTTTACAGGTGGTCCCGTGACAAATAGTGACAAATACACTAGTTTTGGCTCCTGGCCATTTCGTGTCCGAGTCAAGATCCGAGTCGTCCGAGCCCGCCTGTAGTGATTGAGACTCTTGAGATGCAAACGTCAGTGATTAACACGACAATGTGCCAAGGAGATAGCTAGAAGGGAAAAAAGGGTCAACTTGGTATTTGATGCTGCGTACAGCCAAATGCAAAATACAACACACCAGAGGCTCCCGAAGGATGTGGTGGATCACATCGACCACACGCCGTAGGATAAGCATTCTTAGAGTCTAAAATGGGAGTTGGTGATTGCATCGCTCCTTGATACACTGCACAATCTGTGCGCCTGTCGCCTCGCCTTCAAAATAGGCACCATGCAAGTATCCTGCCGTCATGCCGTTATCAACACAACATATCGAACATTTCCGAAAAGAAAAAAAAACAGCTTACCAAATACTTCTCACTCGTTGCTTCGCCTGCAAAATAGAGATTTCCAATAGATGCACCCAAGTTGACGAGGTGTCTCGAGGAGAAGCTCTGGGGCCAGGTGCTGTAGCTTCCACGATAGAGTGGATCGCTGAGCCAGCGTGGGAAAAGGAAAGCCGTGGGCTCCGGGATGGTCACATTCGGGAACATCGTTCGTAAAACTTCCATCACCTCAAACTGTACCTGTGCGTCGGGCATCGCCTCGACACGTTTCGAAAAGTCACCCTGCAATGCCGGTTAGCAGGGTTCAGCCTAGATTCGTAGGAGCTATTGCTACCGTGACAGTGGCAAAGATGACACCCGAACCAGGCACAAAGTCGTCAAGGTCAAGGCTTTGCCAGATGGGATATCTTCCTCGTTCGTTGTCAGCGTAAACAGCGAACTTACAAAGCGTCAAGTCATCAGTGTGTTTAATTTATATATGGGCGTGACACCAACCTGCGTGTCGAACCAGAACTTTTCAGGGAACTGGAGAAAAATCTTAGTGTACGTTGCCTGCGGGTTGCTATGGTCATTGTTTATCCCGTTTCGACTTGTGGAACCCAGTTATTACCATCGTCAGGTTGTGGATTGCCTCAACTTTCCATTCTGGCAAGGGTGGATCGAACTGAACATCCTCATTCTGTAATACCCCGACACTGAACGTGCAGATCGCATGCTGCGCGGTCAATCTCGTCCCATCCGTGAGTCTGACAGACACTGCCGAGTCTGAATACTCAATTGCTGCGACAGTGGATTGGAGGCGAACTTGTGACGGCTTGAGGAACTCTGCTGCCTCTGCCTGGATGATATGCTTCATCCCGCGCTGATCAATAGAAAGTAAGTTGTCCTCTGAGAAACCGCCCTGCTCTATGTTGTGCGTGAAGTTGCTTCCCTAGAAACAGTCACGGTTATCAATCGTCCGCAACTCATTACTGGACAGCACACAAGACGTACCCACGCCGAGGCCAGGAAAGATGATTGCTCTGGCGTCTGAGCGTATGTAAAGTCAAAGGCGAAGTACTCGGAAGCCATTTCGTGTGGTGTTTTAGGCTTCTGGCCAATCAGAGCGTATCCTGCACGCGCCGACAAGTCAACGAGACTCCCAGGGAGGTGCGAGCCAGCCGCGATCGTGAGTTCAGTAAACGCGTCCATCGCATTCTCGAGGACATCTAAGTAGTCTACAGCTCCGTTCGCGTCATAAGTTGCTGCATGCTCTCCTGTCAGATATTTCTGCACAGGAAAGAAAGAGGATGTCAAGTCAAACGCACTTGAGCTCGTGTGGGCATCACTGTCGACGACGCCGAGGTTGTGTTTGCGCGCCAACTCGAAGATCGGGTTCACAGGGCCATCTCCCTCCTGCGTACCGTGGATCCAGTTTGCCCCGAGCTCGACAGTTAGCTGGCGATTGGGCGCGCCGAATGTGGTGCTGCGCATGCGACCGCCAAGTTCATCTCGTGCCTCGACGATGAGGAAATCGGTGATGCCTTGTGCGGCCAGCGTGCGGGCGGCAATGATGCCGGCGACACCCCCTCCAAGGATGAGCACCTGCGTGTCTAGAGACTGCCGGGCCGAGAGTTCCCCAGAGGCCGTAACGTTACGTGCAACGGGGGCTGGAAAAGGTCGTGGAAGCGCGAATACAGAGCCCATGAGTGGGCACAGTGCCACACCATGGAGCAAAAGGGAGAACATTGTGTCGGCTCAAGTCGTGCGCAACAAAGGAACACCCTACGAGAACCAGAGCGATGCTTCGGGAAGTACTAATATCGAAGAGTGGCCTCTTGAACCTCTTATATATGGGAAATATGACAAGCGAGCATGAGCACGAGGCGTCTATGTAAATATCATTTTGACGAGTGGGATGTGGAAGCAGATCCGAAGGAGGCATTCCTGAATCATCGCATCAGTACATTGGAAAAAATCCATCATGGTGAGGCAACAAACGGATTTAATTTGAAACGCGGCAGGGGTTTCGGTACTGTAGATCTGGTTGCAGTAGATACGCCAAGGCCATTCGGCGGAGTTGTCTGTATCATAACGAAATCGGTGTTGTGTTGCGACAAGCTTCTTTTGGGACACGCCCTGCCTATTTAGGATTTCTAATTCAGAAATATTTGTTTGGTTGGCAAACTAACCTACTTAGAAACGGAGAACTCTGTCTTTATTCGCTGATAAGCATCGTCTGTGAAGGCCGCAATTGCACAAGAAGACCGGGACACCCGGAACCGATAACAACACGAACCGATGGGGGCCGCACGTCGTCTGAACCGGTGGAGAGGGAAATGGGCCGCGTAAGGTATGCGCGAATGCTCCTTCCGCGCGAATGAGCCGGTGAGTGCGTACCCGGGCGAGGTGTCGCGCGGGCCACGCGGAAACCAGAGCTGGAGAGTGGGCGAGGATATAGGGAACAGCAGAGACATGCGAAGGGGGGATGGACGCAGAGACACGGTGCCAAACGAGGGGCTCCGACCGCCAACAGGGGGAGAAGAAACGTACGCCATCCCAATCGCGATACGTGCTGTCCATTGCAAGGTCCGTGTACTCGGCGAACAGTGAGAGTCGTCCGTGCGCCGTGGCCTTCCCCACCATGACCGCGTCGTCCCGTCCGTGTTCCTCTTCCGTTTTCATAGCCTCTCCCTGTTGGCGCGCCCATCCGGGTTCTCCCTCCAAACGCATTCGCGCCCTCTCCTCTGCAGGGCCCACTTCCGCCTTTTTTGCGCCCCAAAGCCACTTCAAAGCCCCAGACACGGCGCTCGGCCCGCCCGGGGTATTTCAGCGCGGCCCCTTCGGTGTAAGGATACCTATCACCCTATCACCGTACTAACTTAGCAAGCGAAGTTTTCTACAGTAAGTGTGAGTTCCGAAAAAAAGAGAGTACAATAAAGCAAACTGGTTTGGAGTTGGAGTTCTAAACTCTGCCAAGGTTCACTTGGTTGACCGGTTGGCCGTTGTGATTTACAACCTTCCTTTCTTGTGATCGTTATAACTTGCGGAAAAAACTCTTGTTGGCATTTCCGCGTGGGTGCCGCACCCGCGGGGCCCAGCTACCAGGCTGTTCCCGAGCACAGCGGACACGGTATGAATCCCCCTGCAAATACGTTGGCGTTGATGCCCTTGAAACCCTTGTCTACGTGATCGCACGATGATACGCACAATATTATAGATTCTGCAATGACCGTCTCAGATATGGACGAGTACTAACTTATACTGGTAGTGCATACTGGTAGTGCACAAGAATCAGCGTGGTTTTACCTCCCTGAGTGCGAGACAATAGACCGTATATGAGGGTAAACCTTCGATATGATACAGACTGGTAAAACAGGTCTTTAAAAACCTTTAATTCTGTCGTTCATTTCCCACGGTCTTTCCCCAGGCCAATTCTGACCTGCCCTAAACATAGTCACGCGCTCTATGCTGCCAGCACGAGCCGCTACTGTAACTTACTGCAGTCGGCAAGGCAGTCGGTGTATGTATGAGATGATGGTCTGCATTCTATCAATACTGTGCATTATGAGCACCATAGCGAATTCCTCAAAATGAAAATTTATTTATTGTTTGGAAGTGTTACAAACTGTTAATTTGTGGCAACCGAAGTCACCAAGCCATTGAAATTTGAGCCCCGCTTTACAAGCCTGTTGGTCATGAGCCTAGCAAGGCAAACCTGTGACGTTCGGGCAGTGTTGTCGGCGCAACAACTCTCTTGTTCGACATTCTGACAGCCAGCCTGGGAAGGCGGAAATTCCCTTTCTTCAATGGGCCTCCAGAAGCGATTTTCGAATGAATTTTCATTTTACAGTGCCCGCCATCAATTTATTAACCATGTACAAGTGGTTTCGAATAACGTAACGGATCACAGGTTATAGGCAAAGGAGTTTTGAGCGTTCAAGATGGGAGGATCTGGGTAGCATAGGTTGCCCTTGATGCACTGTGCGATCTGCGAGGCCGCCACTTCGCCCTCGAAATATGCGCCGTGCAAGTATCCTGGAACCAATTGAACCATCTTCAGCACCACGTCATACCTCAAATACAAGAACAACAAATAAAAAACACTAGCATACCAAAGTACCTCTCACTCGTTGCTTCTCCTGCAAACCAGAGACGGCCAAGAGGCACACCCAAATTGATGACGTGCTGCGGAATGAAGCTCGGTGCCCAGTTGCTGATGCTTCCGCGAAAGAGGGGATCGCTGAGCCAGCGTGGGAAGAGGAAACCCGTGGGCTCCGGGATGGTCACTTTCGGGTACATCGTTCGTAGCACTTCCATAACCTCAGCCTGTACCTGTGCGTCAGTCATAGCCTCGATACGTTTCGAAAAGTCGCCCTGCGATCCCGGTAAATAGAGTTCGGCCAGATTTGTGGGAGCTATCATTACCGAGACAGTGGCAAAGAGGACACCCGAACCAGGCAAGAAGTTCTTGTGGTCAAGGGTTTGCCAGGCGGAATACTTCCCTCGTTCAATGTCGGCGTAGATGGCGAACTTAAAATGCGATATCGTCAGCATGCTGTATTTAGATGGGTGTAACGCCGATCTCCGTGTCGAACCAAAACGATTTGGGGAACTGAAGGTAAACTTTAGTATACGCTGCCTGTGATTGGCTATAGCCACTGTATGTCGCTTTAGACATATGGAGCCCTATGAATTACCATAGTTGTGCTGTGGACTGCTTCGACTTTCCATTCTGGCATGGGTGGGTCGAACTGAACATCATCATTCTGTAATACCCCGACACTGAACGTGCAGATCGCATACGGCGCAGTCAAACTTGTCCCATCCGCGAGTGTGACCGAAACGGCAGAGTCGGAATACTCTATCTTCGTGACAGTGGATTGGAGGCGGAGTGGTGACGGCGTGAGGAACTCTGCTGCCTCGGCCTGAATGAAGTATTTAAAGCCGCGTTGATCAATAGAGAGCAAGTTATCTTCTGAGAAGCCGCCTTGATCTGGAATATACGTAAAGTTCCATGCCTGGCAACGGGGGTAATTATCAATGCCCGCAACGCGTTACTGGGTAGCACGCAAGACATACCCAAGACGAGGCAAGGAAAGACGATTGCTCTGGCGTCTGAGCGTATGTAAAGTCCCACATAAAGTACTCGGAAGCCATTTCGCGTGGTGTTTTTGGCTTCTGGCCAATCAGAGCGTACCTGCATGCGCAGACAAGTCGACGGAGTCCACAGGGATGCGCGCCCCAGCCGCAACCGTGAGTTGGGAAAACGCGTCCATCGCGTTGTTTACATCATCCATGTAGTCCACTGCGCCAGACATATCATAAGTTGCTGTGCCCACTCTCGTCAGATATTTTCTTGTGACCGCGCAAGAAAGGAAGAGGCAGTCAAGTCGACGCATTGATACTGGTGTCCTCGTCACTGTAGATGAGGTTGAGATTATGTTTCAGCGCCAACTCGTAGATCGGGTTCGCAGGACCACCGTCCTGCTGCGTGCCATGGACCCAGTTTGCTCCGAGCTCGATGCTCAGCTGGTGACCAGGAGCCGAATGTGGTACTTTGCACGCGACCGCCAAGTTCATCTCGTGCCTCGACGATGATGAAATCGGTTATTCCTGTGCGGCCAGCGAGCGCGCGGCGATGACACCAGCGACACCACCTCCAAGGATAAGTACTGTGTGGATGTCTGGCGCCTGCCGGTCAAGGGTGCCCCAGAGGTGGGTGCGCCGGGAACGCCTCGCACAATTGGAGATGGAATGGGCCGCGGAGCCGCGAATACAGAGCTTAAGAGTAGGAACAGTACTACGGCATGGAGAGAGGAGGCGACATTGTGTCAGCCCACGCCCCAGCAGCAAGGAAAGACAGAGTCAGAACGAGAGAGACGCCTTAGCAAGTAATATATAAGAGTGGCCCCTTGAACCTCTTTGTTGTGGATGTTCTCTCTAGAAATATTGTGACAAACGGGCATGATCATGAGCAAAGACGTCCACGCCAGCTTTGAATCTCGTCTTGACGCGTGGCACGTGGAGACCATGAATTTGATAGGCACCCGAAGCCCTCGCATCTGCGCGTTGATAAAAACCCGTGGCGAGACAAGACAGGTTATGGGTGTGCTAAATCTCGGGACTGAACGTGCTGAACGTGGATTTATTTTTATTTCACGCATACAGTATTATATTTAGATTAGAACGTACTCATCCGGAAGTTACCGAAGAAGTTACCGAAGCAAACAAACTCGGAATTTGACCAATTTAACCCATAGTAGCCGAGGCCGCCGGCGAAGAAATCCGACTTCCCGTTTTTGACTGCCAGCGAGCGGCATTCGTTCGCTCGAAGACTCCGTTCCACGCTTCCAATTGTTCCATGATCACGGAGGAGGAAGATCTAGCCATCGCACTAGTTCATGTAGTTGGAATCATCATCAACAGGGGCAGACGCGACGGAAAGATGATGAGAGCGGCAGCGGCAGTAATGCCCTGCGCTTAGGGCAGCCCCCAGGAGCACGATCAAGCCTTCGAAGTTGGCGAAGGAGTAAGCCAATACGACGTGGACGCGTTCGGGATTGGACTCGCAAGCTGGGCCATTCTCTCACATCTGAAGATCTGAACGCTGGGGGCGAAGCCCGCCAATCTATTATACTGTCCAGTTCTCAGGCCGCCGTTACGGGCATCTCAAACGCAAATTCGCGCGCCATCCAAGAGCACGCCTTAAACTTCGCGCACGGAGTCAACCTTATTCTGTCCTCGTTCGTTGACGCCGTCATCTCCATCGAGTGGACCCAAGCAGACTCCCGCCTGAGAGGTTTCTGCCATGCTAAA
The DNA here is from genome assembly GCA_015025155.1 of Lactarius quietus. Taxonomy (NCBI): domain Eukaryota; kingdom Fungi; phylum Basidiomycota; class Agaricomycetes; order Russulales; family Russulaceae; genus Lactarius; species Lactarius quietus. The sequence continues at coordinate 38,652 of WITN01000260.1, forward strand.
CACGGCGCCCAACAAGAATGCGCACATGTCTCAGATAACGACATCGAGGCAAGAAATGTCCTTTCCGAGACCTTCCAGAAACAGAAGTCGCGCGCTGAGGTTTTCGAACAATGGGCACGCGAATGGCACAACAAAGACCGCGCCTCCCTCGCATACCGCCTGTCTCTCCTCAGCCCCCGAACGGCCACAAACACTCGCTGTGGACCGCGGCCACCAAAGATGAGCCACCCCGCTCCTCCTTTTGTACTGCATTATGTCTCGCTGTCGGCCATTCTTTCGCAGCAGATTACACCCGCCGGTTTGAAAAAGTTTTCGAATCCCTTGATGTGATATCCAAGTGCGGCTCCGAGGGACCGCACCATCGGACACCTCATATTCGATTGCCAACTCTTCTCAAGGGCTTGCGACGAGGCCCAAATCGACAACTGGCGCACGTACCTCTCCCTCTGTGACTTCTTCGGTTCTCTCAACGAGGCCAGACAGCTGTTCAAGTTCTTTGAATGAGCCACCCCCGCCCACAAACTCACTGGAACTCCATCGCTCCCGGGCGTTCCCAGGTTGGACCCCACTACCGACGGATGGTTCTCGGAGGACGACATTACCCACCAGTGGTCCTTGGCCGCGAAGCCCTAAACCACAGCAATTAGCTGTGATCCAGTTTGTCTCCTTTGATAAGGGATCTGGGCCATTATCCTCATAACTACGCGTAGTTTACTTGTTATCCTCCCCCCCTCAAACTCCTCCCTGTAAACGACCACGGTCGATCGGCTTTTGTCTTAGTTACATGCCCCGAAATATAAGTGAAATCAAAAAAGAAAATACCTTGATTGTGCCTCCCTTAGACCGGCCAATTCCGAGTAAATATTCTAGATGACCCACTACTGTATTGGACGTTGCAGATAACTTTGGGCCAGCAAAGTCTTAAATATTGATCCAAATGCCCCTAAACGACAAAATCTGACTGACTGCATCTCAATTCCGGGGACCCTCGCTGATGACCATAACTGATGATTGAGACCCGCTTAAGACGTAAATGACAGCTTTTAACACGCTAGTGGACAAATTATCCAAATGTAACCCCCCTCGTGCTGTCCTGTATGAGTCTTGAACGAGGGCTTTCGAATGATGTAATAGATCACAGGTTATAGGGATAGGCGTTTTGAGCGTACAAGATAGGAGGGTCTGGATCGCATAGGTGGCCCTTGATACACTTCACGACCTCCGCAGCTACGGCTTGTCCCTCAAAATATGCGCCGTGTAAGTATCCTGGGACCAAATATCGTCAGCATCACATGCCATACATTCGTGAAAAACAGATAAAGGAACAACAAAAAAAGCATAGCATACCAAAGTACCTCTCACTCGTTGCTTCTCCTGCAAACCAGAGACGACCAAGAGGCACACCCAAATTGATGAGGTGCTGCGGAACGATGCTCGGTGACCAGGTGCTGTAGCTGCCGCGAAAGAGCGGATCGCTGAGCCAGCGCGGGAAGAGAAAGGCCGAGGGCTCAGGGATGGCCACCTTCGGGTACATCGTTCGCAGTATTCCCATCACTTCAGACTGCACCTGTGCGTCAGTCATAGCCTCGATACGTTTCGAAAAGTCGCCCTGCGATCCCGGTTAATAGGGTTCGGCCAGATTTTGGGAGCTATCGTTACCGTGACAGTGGCAAAGATAAGACCCGAACCAGGCACAAAGCCCTTGAGGTCAAGGCTTTGCCAGATGGGATATCGTCCTCGTTCATTATCAGCGTATAAGGCGAACTTATTACGCGATCTCATCAGTGTGCTTCATTTCAATGAGCGTGACACCGACCTCTGTGTCGAACCAAAACTTTTGAGGGAACTGAAGAAAAATCTTAGTGTACGGGGCCTGTAATTGGCTATAGTCATTGCATGTCCATTTTCGACATATGGAGCCCTTTGAATTACCATCGTTATGCTGTGGATTGCCTCAACTTTCCATTCTGGCATGGGTGGGTCGAACTGAACATCATCATTCTGTAATACCCCGACACTGAACGTGCAGATCGCATACGGCGCAGTCAACCTTGTCCCGTCCGTGAGTGTGACCGAAACTGCGGAGTCGGAATACTCTATTTTCGCGACAGTGGATTGGAGGCGGACTTGTGATGGCTTGAGGAACTCTGCTGCCTCGGCCTGGATGAGGTACTTGAATCCGCGTTGATCAATCGAGAGCAAGTCATCTTTCGAAAAGCCACCCTGATCTACTTCATATGTGAAGTTGCATCCCTGGAAACAGGCCCACCAGGGGACTTAGCAATCACCAGCAACTCATGATAGTACGCCATACATACCCAGGCCGAAGCCAGAAATGATGACTGCTCTGGCGTCTGTGCGTATGTAAAGTCAAAGGCGAAGTACTCGGAAGCCATTTCGTGTGACGTTTTTGGCTTCTGGCCAATCAGAGCGTAACCTGCACGTGCAGATAAGTCGACGAGGTTCCCAGGAATTCGCGCGCCAGCCGCGATCGTGAGTTTGAAAAACGCGTCGTTCGCGTTGTTGACGTCATCCATGTAGTCCACCCCACCGTTCGTATCATAAGTTGCTGTGTCCTCTCTCGTCAGATATTTTCTTGTGACCGTGCGAAAAAGGAAGAGGTCGTCAAGTCGACGCACTTATGCTAGCGTGCGGATCACTGTCGACGAGCTTGTGTTTATGTTTAATCGCCAACTCGTAGATCGGGTTCGCAGGACCATCGTCCTGCTGCGTGCCGTGGATCCAGTTTGCCCCGAGCTCGATGGTCTGCTGGCGATTGGGTGCGCCAAATGTGGTGCTGTACATGCGACCTCCAAGTTCATCTCGTGCCTCGACGATGATGAAATCGGTTATTCCCTGTGCGGCTAGCGAGCGCGCGGCGATAACGCCAGCGATACCACCTCCAAGGATAAGTACCTGTGTCGTGATGTCTGGCGCCTTCCTGGTCAAGGGGCCACCAGGAGTGGGTGTGCCAGTAGCGCCTCTCACAGTTGGGGGTGGAATAGGTCGTGGAAGCGCGAATACGGAGCCTACGAGTGGGACCAGTAACATGGTATAGAGCGATGAGGAGAACATTGTGACACCCTCAGCAGCACGGTAACACAGAGTCAGAACTAGAGCGATACCTCAGCAAGTAATATAGAAGAGTGGCTCCTTGAACGCCTTTTATGTAGGTGTCCCCTCTAGAAAGACTGTGACAAACAAAGACGCCTACGCCATCTCGCCTTGACGCTTGGCTTATGGAGGCTATAGATCCGCCATGCCTCCATAAGTCCTCGCATCGGCGAGTTGGCAAAAATCCGTGGCGAGAAAGGACAGGTTATGAATGTGATAGATCTCAGGACGAAGTGAGGATTTTATTTGTGCGACAATACGCATCAGGAAGTCACCGAAGAAACTTCTGAGTTTTCGGATTTCCGAGAACCCAGAAACGAGCTACAAGTGACCTAAGATTCATTGCTTGAGGTGGGATGTCATGTTGTGTCGGAGAAGAGTTGAATGCCCCAGTGCCAAGCCCAAAGGCGTTGGCGTGGCAGCGTCGGATAAGCTCGGGCCGGAAGTGGCACTTGTCGAGATCAAAGTCCGCTCTTATGTCAGCTTTCGCACGGGGGTCCGTCTATAATATATTGTATAGATTACAAGACAAAATGTTGCATAACCAAAATATAACCTCAATCACATTGAAAGGTACAATAAGTTCCCTACAAGTGAAACGAAACCATCAACGCTTATAACTCCTCGACAACATTACATTAGAACATTGTAAGCCCGTTCTGGAATTTTGGGCGGAATCATTAGTATGAAAATGAAAAACGGTTGCCAGTGCATCTCGGCGCACATACGTAACACCATCCCAAATCTACCGTATGCACGTTTTTTGCACAGGTTTGTTTGTATTGCATTACCAATATCGTCGCAAGTAACTTAACAACAATACACTACTGTTGCCCCCCTCTGAGGGAATTTAAGGTATGTGAACTACCGGACTACAACTAAAAGAATTAAATCCGGAAAATAGGATGTCTAAGATAAAGCAAGTCGTGCGGGGTAATAATCAATCTAATCTAAAGGTTCATGTTGGTCGCTATAATGTAGATACTGACGCAGATGCAGGGTATGATTATACAGAGTTCTAAAGCTTTTTGAAAACCAGGAGAGAATAGACAATGCTGAGAAACCACGTCCCATGATGACGAACCAAGCGGGATGCATCTGTGTGTCTAGTCGTAGTCGTGGCGGGCGCGCTTGCTCGCCATGCGAATGCGGTCGCCATACATGTAAAGCAGAATCGGGATTGGAATAAATGCGCATGAGAGAAGTGCCAGGAGCGTGCTTGCCCATCCGACACCGAGGTTGCGATACATAGCCCCGGCGAAGAGGGGGAACGCGGCGCCGAACATGGATCGAATAAAGTCGTTTCCGGCAAGAACGCTAGCCGCGTAGGTTGGGTAAGCGTCAGCGAGGTAGTTCAAAACCGCGTTCTGATGAACAATCGAACGTCAGATAAGAATACGAAGACTTGACAAAACCGAACTCACGAAAAGAAGTAGTGCCGCGACACCAAACAGGCCGGAGCCGATGATCGGGACAATCCAGTGGACGCTTGCGCGCGATGTCCATCCAAACCAAAACAGGCTGATCGGGACGATGAACGCGCCAAAGATAGCGACGGGCATCCTCTCCTCAGGTTTGAGTTCTCCCTTCTCGTTGTACTTAGGCTCCTGTACAAAATATAGATACGCGAAGAACGGGGGAATGAGGACGATGGTGCCAACGAAGATGCCAAGGAAGGATAAGCCGAGCATTTGCTCACGCCAGTGGTAGATGCCGATGAAAACGATCGGGAAGGACTCGAACCAGATGTAAAGAAGGGCGTATATGAGACCAATGTAGATGTTGAGGACGAGGACGATCGGTTCTTGGAAATTGAGGGCGAATGGGCGAACAAGGACCTCCACGGCAATATCTCGGGGTCTCATTGCCGCTGCAGCGACCTCGGAAGCCGATTTGATCGAGGGATTTCCGGTCGCCTTGCGAAGACGCTTCGCTCGACGGTAAAGAATGGCAGATGCGGAAGTCTCTGGGAAGAAGAAGAATAGCAGGACGAGGGTGGCCCCAGAGAGCCACATGATCTCCCAGATGGTCCAACGCCAACCTTCAGCGTGGGCTGCGAATCCACCAACCAGCGGGCCAAGGCTCGGTGCGCAGGTAGCGAAGACGCCCCAAAGCGTCATTCCGTAAGCCCGCTTCTTCGGAGGATATATGTCAGCGATGGTCGCTCCTCCCGTCGCAAGGATCGGGGAGCCAAAGAAACCGGTAAGAAACCGGAACGCCATCAACATGCCATAATTGGTGGCAAGAGCCGTCGGCACTTGTAACACAACGAACATGGCGAGCGTGAAAATGTAAACGGGCATGCGACCAATTTGCGGGACTTCGCTCAAAGGTGCCCAGACCATTGGACCTACATGGATTTCTGAATCAGAAACGAAGAGATACCCTATATACTGGCTTATGGTACTGACCAAGTCCGTAACCAGCCACAAAGGTTGTCAGGCCTACAAGTGCGGCGACGTTGCTAACATGGAATTCTGAGGAAACTCCAGTTATGCCAGCGGTGTAGATGGCGGAGCCAAGGTACACGGCGAAGGTCAGAAGGCACGTCTGGAACATGACCCAAGCCTTCCTCCCACTCGACCAATTCTGTGGATTCTAATCCCAGATGAGAGGCATTGTATTTGCAAACAGGACAGCCGACACTCACATCTGGATCTGTGGGACCATACCAATCTACCAGTAGAGCATCCTCGCCTTTTTCTGGATCTGTTTTGGCCAGGGTATTTGCAATCATGGTCGTCTCCGAAACTATCGACCTGGCGTCAGGGCTGGGACCGCCATTAAGAGTAGGAGGGGGTGAATCCCGAGGCGACGTCTGTGTCGAACGCTTGCTTTGCCAGACTGCTGGAAGCTCCCTCTCATCCGGGTGGGGAAATATTCGCGACCCGAATGCCAAGCGGAGGGTATAAGCAAAGAGTGTATCGCGAAACGCTGTTGCCGCGAACATCTAGAGAGAAATCTAGAGAGAAATGAGACGTTGAAGAGGAGATTGTTCTGTGGGAGGGAATGAGAACTTACCAGTCCATCTCTGGTGATTAAATAGCAAAGTCTCTGCCAACGAAAGTTTTTTGAAGAAAAATTGGGTGTCGGTGTGGACTTTGTCATGAGGTTGGAAGGATTCACTGGCGAGCTCTGCCATTAGCGCCCAGACCTGAAGCATTTTCCTTTTTCGTCAAAGATCTCGCGTAACAGATCAACTTTTGCTTATTGATGCTGACTCAACACGCTCTGAACGTTCTGAATACCGGTGACCCATCTTCACCGTTCGAGGCCGTTCTTACATTGCACAGGGCTCCCTACCCCTGACCCTCTCCGGTATTTGATTCCGACTCGGACTCATTCTAGTACATAGAGTCATCTTCCTACCATATCCGACTTTTAGAAGCCTAAATCTCATGCCTGAATCGTTTTGCATTTCAAGCAAGTTTCCCTACTACCCTATGCTCTCCCTCAGGCCGAGCCTGACTGAAGATAAACTAGTCTTCGACTTCGAGTTACACATCCCAGGGCTCTCCGGCTCTGCCGCATCGCATGCATCACAATGCAAGATGAAGCTCGATGAAGGCACGAGTTTTTACGTACTTGATCCACAGCAGATGTTGAAGATTTTGGACCCACCACTTACGCCGTCTCTCCACTAGGGTATACTGTAATGGAACGTTGTCCTGCCAAGACTTGTTGACCTGTATTGATAAGGCAACTTTGTCATATCGCCTTCCTGTATCAGACCTCGTATGTCCTCTGACTTCATCTCCGGCCAGGGGAGTACGACTACTCTGTACAGTAACCATAAACGTTTCATGAGCGCTTCTTTCATCCCACGGCACCGGGGCACCCTGCCCGATTGCCCGGTCTTCTTGTGTTATTGGTGGTCAACTGCTGAATCGATGGTAAGTTCGCACGTCATTTCGAACCCACGCACCCTCATTTTGTGCCAAAGGCTATGACTATGTGTGACTACACCCGAATTCGCTAGATAGAGGGGAGGGAAAACCAACATATCACCACAATGCTACACCATGACGCAACGACGTTCATGGGCGGGGGAGATCTCTAACTGCTTCCTGGATTGAGTTTGGGTAGTAGTGCTCGACGACTAAAAACAACCACGATTTCAACTGGCGGTTAACCAGTGACAGAGAACGACTATTTCAACTTCCCCAAGGAGGGTGTACGAGAGCGGGAGTAATTCCAAGCGAGCGTTGATGATTCTCACCATACATGGCTCCTATTTTCGGGTCTGAATGACGGGAATTGACACGTTGAAAGTGGAAAAAAAAGGCGTATCCGAGCTGTTCCGAAGCGACGATGCGGCCAGGATTGCACGTGCCAGGGGTGGCTGCCTTGTGCAAGCGCCAACTTCGTGGCCCCTTCAAGTTGACTGTGACTCGATACGCTAGGTTCCAATGCAGCATGTCTCAAGAGGAAACGCAGGGAAAGCACCGCTGATAATAGGGAATCCGGACGGCGCCGTCGGAGTCGGGGGCGTATCATTCTGCTGGCTTGCTGAAAACCGCCTGGGTGGTGCCAAGCCGCACGACTGCACACCAAGCTGGCGGGCGCTTCTGCACACTGGTTCACTCACTAATCAGTTCACGGCATCCGGGAGGCTCCGCTGCTCCGAGTTAGCGCTCATGATCTAACCGCGGAGGCGTACAGTAGCTCTAGCCTCAGGAATCGACCGGAGTGGCACGAACAGGGTTTTTGAAGGTCTCGAGGACTACAAACGCCTCCTACTTCACTGGACTAAAACATTCCCCTTCAAGTTGAATGTCGTGCCACAGGTCTTGGAACGCTACTTGAACTAGGTCAGCAGGGACACGACCAAGTTCCATAAACTTCCGACAGGGCACGCAGAGAGGCTGAGCATCGCCACGCTTCGATCTCTCGAATCAAATTAAGGGAGAATCTAGTTACAGCAGTGGCCAGTGTCTGGGAAGACACGATCATTGAATCCAATTAAGATGAAAATACAGCTGCACTGGCGGTTCCGGGCAGAATTTATGAGGCCGTCTGCAGACTCCTTTAGTAGTTCCTGTTTTTAGGCCGGCATCAGGAGGTGACTTCGAAGCTTCAACTAAGATATAATTTCATGATGAAAGCCAAGCCTTAATGAACTTACTGTAAACTAACCCATTCTCCTTTTTTTTTTTGACCCACTAACCAAGCTGGCTACAGCACCAAAACGAAACGGATCGCAAAGGCACCCTGGCAGGAAATTAGATGATACATTTTTCAATAGACTCGAGACCGTAGTATCAGCGCTGCAGGCGAGCAATAATATTTCGCAGAGCAATTGGCTATGGCCTTAGATGCCGAGAGTCTCTGTGGGTGGGGCCGCACGTGTCGCTTCTCTCATACAACTGTATCTCCTTACAGTATGGTTCTGGGGTCATGGGGTCGGTGGGCTGTCGCGGAGATGACCGGATGCAGAAAATCAGAGTTTACGGTAAACATCAGGAGAATGTCATGTTACTGTACTAGTGCCAAAAGGTGTGATGCGAGCCATAGCCTGCGGAGTGTCGCCCTAGGGGGAAGACGTAATAGACAGAGTCCATCACATAGATGTAAGGGCATCGAGGTGAGGTGCGGAGGTATGCCACAATGTTGGATCAAAGCGCCCGAGAACGAAGAACGTGAGACAAGGATCGGTGAAGCCGTGAGTCAGCGTTCGCGCCAACAAAATCAAGAAGAAAAAAACCGACATTAAGAACACTACAAAGCCAAGGCCGCGGGGAGCGAGCCACTGGACACAAGCACAATTCAACAGTTAGATTGTCGCCCAATAGATGGATACTAGCGCACATTGTCCGAGCTTATGGCCACGAAAGAAACTGCAACTCTGATAAGACTCAATCCTTTCTTCAGTGCGTGGAAGCCGATATCATCTAGATGGTAATCTGCTCGCTCCCATGGAAGCGGGATAGTTATTATCATGACCCTGACTGTGATGAGAGGGAGATGATCGCATCCCAGCAGAGGACTGCACAAAAAAAAAGGGCGCCAAGAGGCGCAACTTCTCTTCTCGATGGGACCGGAGAGGCCGAGCTCGATTCGATGATGCGATAGTCGCCTCGCGGAAACACTGATTTTCCAGTTGTGTCAAGCAAAACAATTTGAGTTTGGGTTTGGGGGCAGTGGTGCGGTATATCGGTGTGGGAGTGAACTTTGGACGAGGATGGGACGACATCCGAACCGCATCCTTACTGTATTAGCTTCAACGTCGAGACTCGAGATCCTGCTGCGCTCGCCGGCGGTCTCCACATACAGCACAAGCTACAGAAAACATTTTGGGGTTGTTTCCTGCGAGCCGTGGTAACTTTACAACCAACGAAGCTCACCTAACCAGATCTAGAAATTTTGTAGAAGCATGAGTCGCCCGCTGCCACGACGGCCAGTGCACACTTTCCCTACATAAAAACCCCATCTGGTAGTAATTATCATTGTCATGGCCAAGCGTGACGTACAGATAGCCTTGCCGACTGTAGCAATGAGAAGGGACTGCGAGGGCCCGAGGAACTGTGCTCCTCCGCCGCATGCGGTTCTTGATCCCCGCTCTTGATCCCCGCTCCAGCGATGTCATGCGCTGACTTGCGTCAAGCCGACTACATTTCAGTCATTTAGTCAGATTCTAGTTAAGGAGGGTTCGTAGGATCTTACCCAAAAGGGAGGATCTGCCGTTGGCTGCTCTCTTCGGGGCTCTCCTGATTAAATCAGGAGAATGCCGGAGGCCCGGAGCTAACTCAAAACATTCATTTCGTGTTACAGTACTGGAAAAGAGTCGTCGTAAAATATGATTTTATCAGTTCTCAGTCAGTCAGAGTCAGTCAGGTTTGCGTGACTGTCCTGACCCGGGGTCAGCCTGACTTGTACTCTGTACAACACTGCCCCGGCGCTCCTATCACCGTTCCATTTGAGAAGCCCCTAGGCCTACGCCATTGGTGAAGTTGTTCCCCCCGGATTGGTCCCCAGTAGCCAGTGTTTTTTCTGTTTCTAGGTCAGTGAAGATAGCAAGAACGTATCTCCGTGGACGTGGAAAAAGCGTGAGAGGCGGACGGACCGGGACCTTCTAAACGTGTTGTTCCTTAGTCTCTCCGTTCCGGTCCGAGTCGAACGCTTTACGTCATTGAAAATTATCCAATGATTGTGTAAATCTCATGATCGATCGCGTTTTTTTCCTCGGCCTCTTCCGTGTTCTACGGTTGTGCTGTTTCCCAAAAAATTTTCACAGTAGCTTGGAAGTTGCTGCTTTCTCCGACTGTGGGCCAGAGTACTACAGTATATACGAGAAAAACGCAAGGCATGTCACACTTGTCTTTCACAACAAAAAATCTCCTGTGCATACCTATTAGGTCGCTGTCTCCGAGTCCGTGCCAGATGTGCTCAGAACTTGACGATGACGTGCTGGTCTTCGTCGTTACCGACAATCATTCATAATTTTCTCTGGCGGGTGAAGACGGCGACGACGACTAATAGTAGACCGTACCTTCACAAGCGCCGACTCGGAAACACGAGCGCCTGACATCTCTCAACTTATCTTACCTGTGTTCCGTACGACTTTTCGTGACCCGGGACGGCAGCTTCTGCATGTTTAAGGTGTCGATCTCAGGATCCAGCCCGAGGATTCGGGCGTGTGTTACATTTTTTCTCCTTAGATTATAGCACCTGTGACTAAACTGTGCATGAAACGGGAAATACAAATCCGTTTACCGATAACAATCGAAATGGGGGGATATTTGTATGACAATGTTCAAGAAAGAGGGTTTCACTCGAAGCAGGTTCCGACTTTTGCGAAAGCAAAAGCATCTCGACAACCGAAACCCTCCTCCAAGCAAGGTTTCAGTCGACAAAGTCGACACCTAGTGGATTTACGAGGGCACGCAGTCCTTATATTTGCAGAAAATGTTATGATAGTTACCAGGTCTAATTATCAACCGCACCCGCAGAGCCAAGTCACCAGATGCGAGAGGGGTAGTGATGCGAAGATTAAAAAGGGAGGTGGGTAGGCAGGCGAGCCAGCTCATGCGCTGTCAAACGACGGGCCATTATTCTGATAAACGTACACATCCTCGTTCGGCGGGGAGGCCTTGAACTGCTTGCCTAATCTCTCGTCTGCAAATCGTAAGTAGACGAACACACACGACGAAATGCACGCAATGCACGTACATAGTGGATCGTCGTCTTCATGTACGAAGTGTTTCAGTTGCCAAGTGGTCCCCGCCGCCGCCTCGTCACGCCTTCGTTGGCGCTGCTCGTTCTGCGTCGGAGCATTGAGATATAGAACAAACATGAAAAGCAAACGGCACCGCACCTCGATACGACCTTTCTCCCGCGCCGCCGTGTCAAAGTCGCCTTCCCGAATCCCCTTCGCGACCTTATACCACAACGCACGGCTCTCCCACTCTCCTTGCTCCTCCACCCCCCGCACCGTGACCTCCTCCTTCGGACCGGTGACATCCGTAAACAACGCGCCAGTCTTCGTATCCTTGCTCGTCGTATTCCACTGCCCCTCATAGCTGCTCGCCTGGGTACCGGAGCCAGCGCCGATAGGCGGCGTAAGGTCCGCCTTGAACGAATGTGACTTTCCCGAAAAGTAGCCCTTGCCCTGGTACTTGATCGTGGAGAGCCAGCCAGACGTACTCTGGATGTAGGACGTCTCTGCGAGCTCGATGTAGGGCGAGCCGTACCAGAGCCCTTCGATGCGTAGACGTGGGAACGTGATCAGGTAGCGTTCTTTCTGGCCGTCCGGAAGCGTGACGGTCAACGTGGCGTGTCCGACTTGCTTCACGATGATGTTCCCGCCTGTGATAGTGGGGCAATGCTCGCGTTGTTGTTGGGTGCACGGCGCCACAGGGCGAGTAACTCACCGGAGAAAGAAGTCTTCTGTGCGCTATGGCCCTGTAGGGTGATCTTACGCGACGCATTGGCAATAAAATATGCGGTGATGGGCGGATGGTGGGAGACTTGCTCTACGAGGAGCGTGGTCAAGCCACGTCCATTCTTATCAGGCCAATGGCCGTAGAAGAGCCTGTATGCGCCCCAGATAAGTAATTCCGCAGCAAGTGTGTATGGTAATCCGCAGCAGGCGGAAATGACGTACTCTCCGAGCACGGGGTTAAGGGGCCTGCATGCACAGAGCGTGTCAACGACCAATGGGCGCATAGAAAGAGAAAAGCAGCGAGGCACACTTTTTCTCTGAGCCCATGGTTTCGTTGCGGGAGGTGTACTGGCCTTTAAGGGTACTGATGAACCATTTTAGGACACGCTTGGCGCGGTCCTTTGGTGTGGTGCCACCTGATATTGCGGCAAAGAGCTCTGGACGCTCGCACCAATAAGCTGGGAACAAAGTCAGTCGTTGGTTTCGCACGAGCTGTCAGGTAGGGCGCACCAGGAAACTCAGTTAGAGAGACAGGGGAGAGGATGAATGGCGGAGCAGTAAGGGAAGAGAGATCGCCAGAGAAGGATGAGATGCTGCGGAGAGGACATGAGGCGGGTGATGAGCGACAAGGCGCAGCAAATCTAATACATACGATTTGATGAACTGAGTCCAGGTTGACTTCTGAGACGCGGGAACTGCCTGTCGATAGGGGAGCAGATTGAGCACACATATTACAGGGGATGATACGCCTGTAATCTCACATCACCAGGCTGCTCATCGATGGAATCGGCCATCTTGGTAGAAGAAAAGAGTTTGAGACGCGTGCTGGCGACTTTGGGGAACGAAGTAAGAGAAGTGGGAGAAAGTGGGATCGTGTATAGGGGAAGAATGGACGGCCAGCAGTACGCATACTTGTTCTCCGCTCATCCTCCCCATTTTGGTCCTTTTGTTCCTTTCCTCTTCCTTCCATCAAACACATTCGTCACACTTATCATCTCTCTCCCTCCTCATGTTCTCGCACGACTATTTGATCATCAATATTTACTATTACACATCCACAATGAATGGCAGTCCGACCCTGGCCAGATAGCGTGGGCCCCAAAAGCGCAGTTAAAGAGGTGGTAACAGACGGAAACAGGCGCGTAGCACGAATACGTTACGATGGACACAACAGAAAACAAAGGATAGGAAAGAGACAAGGAACAGAAGAAAGGAAGCTAACATTGATTTTTTTTTATGTTTAAAAGCAAACCAGACAGGGGAAACGTTCTGTGGGGCCAAGATAGTTAATGAAAGCTGGCGCTGGCCTTGCATGGTCGGTGACTAGTCCTCATCATCTTCACCATCTCCACTGCCGGCGTTCTTGTTCTGACACAATATTCGAATCAGCACAATGTAACGACGACAGCGGATGATACACACTTCGTATTCTGATTTTTCTTGTTCCGCACGCGTCTTGTCTCGTGCGGCCTGTTCAACATAGGGCTATTTTTTTGACCAAGTTAGCACGACAAGTTCAACATGTACGATGACGCGAAAAGGGGCTGAATCGTCAAGACGACGGAATGCCAAAAAAAAGAGCAGAACAAGGTCCAGCGAACTTGCCTTTTTCTCCTCCTCCTCGAGCTCTTTCCACTTGGCACCGAGCAGTTTGCCGACTTCCCCTGTGTTACGATACCCTTAGCCCAGTCAGACGTCTCTTGAAAAAGAAACGACATACCGAAGCTGGCGTCGGGGTTCTCGGCCTTGATCCTCTCCCGCCAGTCCTGGCTAAAGAACATGTATGCGGAGAGTGCTCGCTTCGGTGCCTTCGGGTCCTTTTTACGTGCACCGCCCCGTGGAGTTTTCTCTGCTTTCTCGGCCGCCTTACGTGTCTGCGAGGGGAGCAGACGTCAGAATCGACGAGCGCTTGCAAGAGGAAGAGATGTACCCCACTGACCTTGGCCTTGGTCGATTCCTTCGGCATCTGTGGGGCTAGGGTTAGCATCAGGACGACCAATGACACGTCGAGAACACGCGATCAGAGAGCGCAGAGGGGTAGGAGAGAGGAGATGCATATGTGAGGTGAAATGGTATGAGGGATGGAGCCATCGATGGCGGGATGGACTCGCAGAAGAAAAGTTTTAGTGGAAACGACTCACGTTTAATGGGTTTGTAAAGTGTGGAAAGGATTAGTTGATGGAGGGGAAGGGGAGGGGAGAGGAAGAGATTCGGGAGGAATGGGCGGATGAGGCGGACGCGCGGGGAAGGGATTGCTCAGCTCTAGCTGATACGCTCTGGCGGGGCAGTGGGCTGGGTGTGGGCCAGCAGCGGGTTCAACTTTGTGCGGGGTTCTCTCCCCTCTCCCCTTTTTGCTGGTGGGAATTCCGGCGGTCTCTGAATTCAGGTGGCTGACCTCCGGTTACCCGTGACTCCCATAACTCCCCATTTGGTTACCTTCCCCGAAGTCCCTCCCCACGTTCCCACTAGCCGCCCGTGTCCCTGCCCCTCGTGTGGCATGTCGTAGGGTCGCAAGCAATATCAAAACTATGTGTACTGTACAGCCCTACAGAGTCTGCGCCCAAACTGCATGCCCTCACTTGTGCCCTTATACTGTACTCCGGCCTGAACGTCACGTGAAGCGGCGGCAAGCGCCGCGCCGGCCGTGATCGTGCTCGGCGGATCGGCATTCACTCAACAGCGCGGAGGACATCAGGAATCAGTGATCCAGATTGGCAGCAACCTGGCACTGGCCGCATAACTTATAGGAATGATTTCATCACCAACGAAATGTCCACGTGCTCAATCCGCTGCCGGAAGGACGTCGGCTGTTTCGCTCGTCCTGCTTGCACTGATTGCAGACGTCTTTTTTGTCAGCGAGCCGCACGGTACTAGCACGGATCGCGTCCACGTCTAGGATCCGTGGAAAAACGGGACTAGGGCCTTAGTCTTGGTTTAGAGGAGCGTCCCGTGCACTTCCGCCCTTGCAGCCCCCCCTGGTGCTTACGCCTCCCCTGATAAAGGCAAACAAAAGATCTCTGCGTCGGGCGTCGCACCATGGTACCTAAGATTGACTGGGAGGAGAGACGAGATCCTCTCCACGCTCGTGCGAACGACGATCCCTCGGGGTGGTATCCGGCCTTTGATCCATCAGAGCCTGACCGCTGGGCAAGGTTAGGTTAGGCACCTGGCGTCACTGACCTGGTGTGCGTGACAATGACTTCCCAATCCCTCGTGGTCAGAGGTGGGCAAACCCACAGAACGTTAAGGGTCGGCTTTGCAATGTGATGCAGGCACCTTACTGATACGGTTCCATCTCTATCACACTTTTCCTGGGGTCTCGATGGTACTCTCACATTTCTGTGCAGAATCAGTTACAGCGGAGCGCGGCATTGCGCTACCATTAAGACGCGAACAATTTCATCTACGGTTCCTGTTCTGCTGCCTTATGGAGCATGTCTCGTTCTCATTATTTGGTGAGACGTCAATCGAAATGCCTAAAGACTGTTTGCATGAATCGCTCTGCCACTCTTTATTCAAACTGATTTCTGTATCTTGTAATGATATTCTCGGCACTGAAAGAAGCAAGAGTATGTACTGTGCATAAAATAATGACATGGGGAAACCTTGGCGTCGTTTTACAGGAGTTTGGGGGGTCTACACATATTCACACGACTTACGCGACATAAATAATGGGTTCCGGTGATTCGCTGTCAGTGCCAGGAATAAGACTCAATGTACAGAAAACAGGTGGGGCAAATCATTACCTTCCATCGCTTGACAACAATCAATCTTGAATATTAGACCTTTCTGCAGCGTGCTGCGAGAGCAATTGTACAATTTCTTTTTGTGTGCGGCCGCGAGCTACGTCGGATGCAGTCTTTCCGCTGAGGTCACGCAGATGTACATCGGCGCCGTGGTTCAGTAATAACCGGACAGCCTCTGGGAATCCTTCCTCCCGACCGTGTGTCGCTTGATGTAATGGGGTCGATCCTTCATCATCCTGGGCATTTACCGCCGCATTACGCCTGAGTAGTAACCGAGCAACCGCAAGGAAACCAGAGACTGCTGCGTAATGTAGTGGGGTCCTCGCCTTGTCGTCACGGACATGTACATCCGCATCGTGGTCCAGGAAGAACCGCACAACCTCACCGGGTGTGTTCCGGTCCTTAGGGTTCCATGACTTGCAAACATCAAGAAGTGGGGTGCATCCTTCGTCATCCAGGGCATTGACCTCCGCGTGGCGCTCAAGTAGTAACCGAGCAACTTCAAGGTGACCATTCATTGCCGCATAATGCAGTGCAGACTTTCCTTTGCTGCCACGGACATGTGCAGCTGCATTGTTGTCCAGCAATAACCGCACCACATCAGGGCACCCACGTTCACGAAGGTTCCAGTTGTGTTTATGAAGGTTCAAGTTGTGTTTACGAAGGTTCCAGTCGCAAGTAGAAGACCTTGAGTCGGATGCACTGGCCGCAGCGAGAAGTGGGGTACATTCTTCATTATCCTGGGCATTGACCTCCGCACTGCGCTCGAGTAGAAACTGTGCAACCTTGAAATGTCCTCTGGCTGCTGCATAATGCAATGGAGTCTTTCCTTTACTGTCACGGGCTCGGATGTGCTTATCCACATTGTGGTTAAACAATAAGCACAAAATATCAGTGTCTCTCCTCGCGAATGCGCAGAGAAATGGGGTACATACATCATCGTCCCGACAATTGACCTTCACATTGCGCTCGAGTAGTAACCGAGAAACCTTGAGGAGACCATGGTCCGCTGCGTGGTGCAGTGGAATCTTTCCATCGTTATCGCAGACATGCCCATCCGCGTTGTGATCTAGCAATGACTGCACAATATGATCAACATATCCCCAAGACTTGAATGCACTGAGAAGTGGAGTGCATCCGTCATCATCCCGGGAATTGACCTCCACGTTCCGCTCAAGTAGTAACCGAGTAATCCCGAGGTCACTGCCCACTGAATGATGCAGTGGTGTTTTTCCCTCGTTGTTACAGACATGTACATCGGCATTGTGGTCCAGCAATAATCGCAAAACAGAAGTGTCATAACTGTCGTTGTTTGCAAATGCACAGAGAAATGGAGTACATCCGTCATCGTCCCGGGCATTGACCTCTGCGTTACGCGCCAGTAGCAACCGAACAGCCTCAAGGTGACCTTTGGCAGCTGCATAATGCAGAGGAGTCTTTCCCTTGTTGTCGCGGACGTGCACATCCGCATTGTGCTCCAACAATAATCGCACAACATTAGGGGATTCCACGCCACAACAAGAATCGGATGCGCTGAGAAGTGGAGTCCGTCCTTCATCATCCTCGGCGTTGACCTCCACATTGACATTGTGCTCGAGTAGTAACTGAGTAGCGTCGAAGGTACCTTCGCTCGCTAGGCGATGCAGTAGAGTCCTTCCATTGTCGTCGCGTGCACGAGGGTCCGCATTGTGGTCCAGCAACAACCGCAAAATAGACGTGTCCATGTGCCCACAGTGATATGGCCGAAATTCACAGAGAAATGGAGTCTGTCCTTTGTCATTCCGGGAATCGACCTCTGCATTGTGTTCAAGTAGTAACCGAGCGACCGCAAGCTTCCCACTGGCCGTTGCATAGTGCAGTGGAGTCATTCCCTCGTTGTTGAGAACATGCACACTTGCCTTGTAATTGAGCAATAACTGCACAACGTCGGGGTGTGCATCAATGGACGATAACTCGGAGCTGCATACACTGAGCAGTGGGGTATTTCCTTTATCGTCCAGGACATCGACCTCCACATTGCGTTCGAGGAGCAACCGGGCAACCTCGAGGTGATTGTATGCCGCTGCGTTATGTAGGATAGTCTTCCCATTGTTGCTGCAAATATTCACATCCGCATTGTGGTCTAGTAATAATTGTACGGCATGCAAGACAGCATGATCAAAGCTCCCGGGCCATCCATGACTAGATTCGGATGCGATGACTCGGAGAAGTGGGGTACACCCCTCATCATCCTGGGCATTGACCTCTGCATCAAGCTCTGCATTGTGCTCAAGTAGTAACCGAGCAACCTTGAGGTGATCTCCGGAAGGATTTTTGGCCAATGCATAATGGAGTGGAGTCTTTCCATTGTCGCTGCAGACATGCACATCTGCGGTATGGTCGAGCAATAACTGAACAACTCCGAGGTGACCTCCGCCTGCCGCGTAATGCAGTGCAGTCTTTCCCTCGTTATCGCGGACATCCACACCATTGTGGTCCAGCACAAACTGCAGAATATCAGGGCTTTTAATCTCTAATGATATAAGAAATGGATGACATACGTCATCATCCTGGGCATTGACCACCACACTGCACCCGAGAAGTAACTGAACAACCTCGAGGTGTCCGTTGGTTGCTGCGTGATGGAGTGGAGTCTTTCCATTGCTGCGGGCATGCACATCCGCATTGTGGTCTAGTAATAACCGCACAACATTAGGGTAGCCACTCCGAGTCACGGACATGGATGCACTGAGAAGTGCTGTACGCCCCCGATCATCCCGGAAATTGACTTCCACATTGCTTTCAAGTATTGACTGAACCGCGCCGGAGAGACCCCTCTCCGCTGCGTAATGCAATGGAGTCTTTCCCCATTTGTCGCAGACATGTGCATCTGCTCCGTGTTCCAGCAATAATCGCACAACGCTATGCCGTGCTGAGAGGCTGTGGCCTTCAAACCAAAACTCCGGGTCTGAGTTCATTGCAGTAAGAAGTGTTGAAGTGCCATGCTATGGTGCGCGTGACGCCACAACGTCGCAGTGTCGGCCATGCCGCATGTGCGAGTGAGCGCACAACGCAGCACGATCGTGTGGTTACGGACAATGTATATACCAGTAGTTAGTTACTACGATACGAGTTGTGATCAGGGACAATCACTGTAACACATCGTTTGATTTATTTCCCTCGGAGTGTGGGTGTCCGCACATCCCTTTTCACATGTATTTACGACTCCTCTTCTGTGTATTTAACCACGCTCCTGTACGCTCTGGCACCCCAGCAACTTACGCTGTGTGCCAGGCAAGTAGTTTACTTACTCTCTCAATATAAGCAACTTACGCTGTGTGCCAGACCGCCCAACCAGCTGCAAGTTTATCAGGTTATGGGCCCTGCACCCTCCGACTAGACAAGACTTGCCTCACCCTTTGCATTGTGAGTTTGCATCTCGCTTTTCCCTCCAACTCGGATGGACCTCTGCGTGTTGGGGCGCACGTCTTCTGAGGCTCGTGCTGGGGCCTAACACGCCTTGCTTGACTTGTGCTATGGACCCCAGGCGTGGGGAGATGCATGAGGAGACCCCTCCATCCCTGCGCGCTATCATAGTACTTTTCTCTTATTCCGGGTCTTCGTCCCGAAGCGGCGTTACTGCCAAGATTTCTTAGGCGGGACTGGGGGAGCCCAGTCTGGCTATAGGCCCAGTGAACGGTTGGCCGATGCTGCCCTTAAGTGGGAGCGGTTTTGGTGTATAACACAGGCGGGCCTACCATAGCCTAGACCTTGCGCCTGTTACAACTGCACTGCACTAGCGTAAATGTATTTACACAGGACGTCGGTTGCAGCCTCTGCTGGGCTCACCCCCCTGCATGCTTCGCTGCCGCGCCCTTTTCCATGCGCCCAACCATCTAGGCGTTAACCGAGGACTCCCCCAAACAGCACAGATGGCAGGGATTCGAACCTGCATCTCTGTGGAATCTGCTGTGGGCGGCTCCTCCTCGGCATGGAACCCCTGTGGGCCTCTAGGAGCGTCGTCTAGGCTGGGCATGCATTGTCATACAAATTTGCAGGTCCCAGCACGCGTTCATGCCCTCAGCGGTAGTGTAGTTGTACTATTACAGTAGAAGTAAGCCGCGCACATGGAGGCAGGACGCGTTAAACTTGAAGCGTTCTGGCCATTACAGTTTCATGGGCCGGAGGGGTTTACCCTCAACGTCTTGTCCTTAGTCTCTCGCTCTTGCTGATCGCTCCTCGGCAATAGAGCTTCATATCATCCCACACCTGTTATGTCTTCTGGCACCACACCCTCCACTGCGCTGCCTGCTCCTCCTATTAAAGGAGGTGGCCCTGCTCTTCCACCTGTTTCGGCTGCTCGAATCCAGGCAGCTGCTGTCACCCCTTTCACCACGCCCTCGGGCATTCAACTCGAAGTTCTTTCTGGTCAAAATTGGAATACTTGGTCTGGAGTTTTCTCGGCTCTCTTGCAACTGAATGACATCGACTCCGTCCTTTCTCACGATACACTTCCATCTGGGGTGGACGGTGACGACTGGAATTCCATCCAGAAGAAGACGAAAGCCTATCTTCGGTTGTACTGTGCACCTGATGTCTATTCGACCGTGGAGTCTGAGGTCGATTTTCCCTCCTTCAAGTCCAAATATGACCAACTTTGACAAACATACGTGGGAACTGGCAGCACCGCTATCTTTAACCTATGGATCGAGCTCACGCAGGCGCGCCTCGACGATGGCTCACCCCTTGCCCCACAACTCGCGAAGCTTAACGAGGCTCGCGTTCAACTTTCCAACTCCGGTATGGGTGTATCTGACACTCAATATTGTCTTATCCTCCTCAATGCCCTACCCTCGTCGTACGAGGTAGTGGCCTCCACCCTCCTCGCCTCTGGACCGGCCTCTTCCCTCAAGCACAGCGAGATTACCGCTCGCATACTCAATGAGGAAGGTTGGAAGTCAGGTCCTTCAACATCACTCGGCTCAGCACGCACAGGCAAACAAGACTATTCGAATGCAACCTGCTACTACTGCAATAAGAAAGGTCACATTCAGCGCGATTGCCGTAAGAAGAAGAGAGATGAGGCGAAGGAGGATAAGAAGGAGGACGATAGTGACAGTACGGATGACGACTCAGATAATGAGGGCTCGAAGAAGTCGGCGAAGTAAACGCCTATGTACTCCTCTCTGTTTCCGTCAAATTAATTGGTTTATTTCTTTCGTATATAACATTGGGTGCATTGTGCACCATTGACGAACGTCGCATGTGGGATGTGTTTGCCGTATGAGGCAACGTTCGTTGGGTATGAGTCGGCTGGCTACCGGCTGCAGGACATACATACCCACTCTCGAAAGACGTCCTGGGATGTGACGATTCGGCGAGAGCAAATTATCTGTCCTTGCAGGGTGCGAGACTCACCCTCCTGTGTCTCCTGCGCCTTTCCGTGCGCAAGCCCCCATCTCAAAGTCTGGCACTTGCTGTGCCTAACCCGCCAGCAGCGCCACCCATATACCATGCACACACTCCTTCGGGGGGTGTAAAACCGATGTATTGTCTCCAACCTTGAACAGCTTGGAACTGCGTGACCGGATATATACCTATACTCGTCTCTGCCCTAACTCTCCTCCCCTGCACTCCTGAAGCAACAGAGTGCCACACTCCGCACCTCTCCGAGACACTGTAGTGTTTTGCTCATCGCATACGCTGCTGCGTGAGATGGCAAGTGGTTGCCTCGGCGTTTGAGACTCGCCCCTGTGCACAACCTGCACATCGTGCAAGCGCTGTGAGGCAAGTGCGGTCGACGGCCCAGCTACGTGGTGTCGCGAGTGTTTCTCATGTGGGCAGGAGTCATGTCGTCTGTGCAGTGGCTAAACGCCCTGCAGAGGCAGGGGAGCAGCGTAGGGAGTATGATGAGAGGCTGGTTGCAAGCTGGTCGGAAGCCTGTTCAGTACGAAGGGTGTTCCAACTAAAAGAGATGGATGGACGTTACCGTGCACATTCGGTGGCCATGGGATCCACGCAAATCCCGAGAAATTTGATGTTGATGAAGTCTTCTCGCCCGTAGCGTGCGTTGATTCGCTGCATTCGCTTTCGGCGTTGGCCACGCTGGAGGACTGTCACAAGGTTTTGTGCAGTCTGCGTCTGTCAACGGCACGCTTGAGGACGAGGATTGTTCGGAGCACTTACAAGACTTCATGTTGCTGGACAGGAGATTCAGTTCGCGTTTTTGATCTGCGGTTTCGAATCAGTTTCGAACCGGCCTCCCGCACGTGGAATTACCCACGGAGTCCCTCATTGGGCTCGGCTTCTTGCGGATGATTGTGTGCAGTCACAACACAGGGGGGATATAGCATTCGTTCACATTCTTTGCTTCATCGCATTTTCGCGTTTTCGAGCACTCCCAAGCCCTCTCTCATTTGATATTGTGTTGTTGACTTCACCTGCACATCACCTGTGGGGATCTTCATTCGGAAGTGTCAAGATGTTCGGACACACTTGATGTGGCGAATGCCAATCTCCAGAACACTCCTCAAGCACGCCGCTGCCTGCTACTGCTGAAGCAGTTGTGCAATAAGTTGGTGAAATGCCGGTCGAGCCTTGCCACCTACTGTACATCCAGTTTGGCACTCGACTGGGATAGCACCTGCGGTTTTGCGCCTAGCGCATTACGCCGCAATCTCGTCTCCCACTGGATTGTCTGATCAGGGGGAGATGTTGAAGTGCCATGCTATGGTGCGCGTGACGCCACAACGTCGCAGTGTCGGCCATGCCGCATGTGCGAGTGAGCGCACAACGCAGCACGATCGTGTGGTTACGGACAATGTATATACCAGTAGTTAGTTACTACGATATGAGTTGTGATCAGGGACAATCACTGTAACACATCGTTTGATTTATTTCCCTCGGAGTGCGGGTGTCCGCACATCCCTTTTCACATGTATTTACGACTCCTCTTCTGTGTATTTAACCACGCTCCTGTACGCTCTGGCACCCCAGCAACTTACGCTGTGTGCCAGGCAAGTAGTTTACTTACTCTCTCAATATAAGCAACTTACGCTGTGTGCCAGACCGCCCAACCAGCTGCAAGTTTATCAAGAAGTGGGGTATTTCCGGAATCATCCTGGGCATTGACCTCCGCATCTCTCTCGAGTAGTAACGGGGCGACCTCGTAGTGATCGTTGGCCGCGGCATAATGCAATGGGGTGCTTCCCCTGTTGTCACGGGCTTGCGCATCTGCATTGTGGTCTAGCAATAGCTGCACAATATCAGCACTAGAGTTTCTATGTGGATTCCACGACGGAGACAGCGACAATGCGGTATGAAGTGGGGTACGTCCATCATCATCCCGGGCATTGAGCTTAGCATTGTGCTCGAGTAATAACCGAGTGGCGTCGAGGTGACCATTGGCCGTGAAATAATGGAGTGGGGTCTTCCCCTGTTCGTCGCAGACATGCACATCCGCATTGTGGTCAAGCAATAACCGCACAGCACGAGGATATCCAAGCCCAAACTCCGATTCAGATGCACTGAAAAGTGGGGTGCGTCCACAATCATCTGGGGCATTGACTGCCGCATTGCACTCGAGCAATAACTCTGCGACCTCAAGGTGACCTCTGGCCGTTGCGTAATGTAGTGGAGTTTTCCCCTCGAAATCGCAGACGCGCATATCCACACCGTGGTCCAGCAATAGCCGCAAAACATCAGAATTTACGCTCTCCGATGCGCTAAGAAGCGGGGTGGCTCCGACGTCATCCCGGGCATTGGCCTCCGCATTGCGCTTGAGTAGTTCTCGAGAAATATCGACGTGGCCGCAAGCCGCTGCCAAATGGAGTGGAGTCCTGCCCTCCTTCTCCCGAGAGTTCACGTCCACACCACGGTTGAGCAGCCATTTTGTGACCTCAAGTTGTCCCTCGCTTGATGCAACATGCAATATAGTCCAGTTGTCTGCAGAGCATGAATTTATGTCGGCGCCATGCGCTAACAGTAACTGAGAAACTTTGATATACCCCCCAAGTACCGACGCATGCAACGGAGTGCCGCACTCCCCACTCCAACGATTTACGTACTGTGGATGCTTGACTATCAAGCGTTCCACTAGACCACGGAGTCCGAACTCGGCGGCGAAGTATAGGGGTGTTGTAGAGCGTATCAAGATACCTCGACCTCCATCTGAGGATGCTGCGATCCATGATGAAAAATGTGGTTTCTCCAAGTCAAAGAAACAATCGATCGCCTCCTCTATGTGTTGTTCCACATTTCCAATCTGGGCATGTTGATACCAATATTGGGCGGCATATTGACCAGGGATAAGCCCGGGGAAACCGCGTTCATCGGTGCGGTCACGGCGGAGTAGGACGCTGAGACAAGTCTGGACAAGAATCACGTGGGAAGGTTCAATGAGAATATGAAACCGAGACACCTCTTCCGTGGAACTTGCGAGGCGATCTGATATGAGGAATTCTTTCACGGAGAAATGGGAGAATTGAACGACCCTAGAGTAACCGTCGATGACTATGGTGACCAAACTGGAACACGCCGATAGCACTGCTTCTTCCTGGTCTTCCCAGCGCCAATCAGGGTTCAATTTCGGTATCCCTCCATTGTTGAAGTCTACTGCAGCCACATCCGCGAGCTCCTTGACCTGGAGTGGACGATGAGCGACCGTGAGACATTGCAAAAATCGGTAGGCGTGCTCTCGGTTCGCATTATTGATATCCTTTAGGATACGTTTATATGTCTCATCCAGTGATTTAGGCAATTCGTCGAGGGTACGACGCAGATTGGTCGGGAAACAGTGCCGCAGAACCTCCAATTGACAGAAAACCCATCGAAACCTGTAGAGAACATAAGTCAACGGCACGGACTGGAAGAATCGTAGTTGCCCTAACATTCCATCTGCCTTCTCTGTGAGACTCTCAATGACGGCATTTTTATCATCGTCTCGCCATTTCTTCATCTTCCGATCCGACTGGACGACAAAAGTAATGTAACTGTTAATGTCCCTCTTCTGCCCGCTTTCATCGTGAAGGGATACTTGTTGAGCTGCCAAAGGTCCAAGTATGGTGCGGATGTCGAACTCCGGTCGGCTCGTAATACAGAGGCGCAGTTTTGGATAGCGAGCTTCGACGAGTTCTTCCACCAAGTCGAGGACCTTTTCGCGCAATGAGGGAATACCTGAATCATTGGGACATTCGTCGAGAGCGTCCACGACCAGATATATCGGTAATTGTTCCTTGATCGTGACCATCTCCTTGAAGCACTCCGCAAGCGAGTCGTCAGTTGGTTGTCCTGCTCCTCGTTTGTGTGCGGAGTACAAGGAGAAGAGTGTGTCACAGAAAATATCTGATTGATCGGAGAGTTGCACAAGAAGCGATGATAATAAAGCACGCTTGGCTTGTTTTGCTCTGTCCTTGAAATCGAAGTAAAAATAGGCCAAGAAAGCCGACCCGGCATTGCACATGGATTGGATATCTAGGATTATTGCGGAGCTATCCATTATGTAAGTCCGATTAGGACGCAAGCAGGTGGGGGACGACACACCTGAGAATGCTTTTCCCAGAGCCAGCTGTCGATCCACGAGTCGTTAGTCATAATCAAGTTGCAGAGAACGCTGGAGTATGTACGTTTTCCGTGAATCCATAACAAGGAACCAGACATCTTCCATTCGGCGAGAGTGTTCCCTTTGGTGCACCAGACTGCGGTACCCTCGTGATGAGCATCAGATGCAATGATGTAATTGATGGATGGATCGGGAGGAGCTATCCATTCACGAAGGTCCTTGCGTAGCTTGTACCCTGTAAGAGAGGTCAAGGTTTAGAGATTGGCAGTGATGCGATTTAAAAGATGACGAACGGTTTTCATCGGAGACTTGCTTAACCACTTGTTGAACTGCTACTCCGGTCTCCTTTACACCTATGTGACAAAAAGGCTGAGGATCTTTTTGGAGGCTAATGGAGATGTGACTCACCTTGAATGACTGCACCGACTTTGACATCAACACTCTGCACCCTCTCATCGATGCCTTTCACCTTTTCATCCACTCTCTTAAGTGTATCACCTACGTCCGTAACCTTGTCGTCCACGGCTTTGACCTTGTCGTCGATGCCACGAGTGATCGTCAGAACTTCTATTGCTGCCATGCGAGCCTCCTCTTGCGTCAATTGGTCTAGCCGCCGAAGCGCGTCCTCGACATCCTTCCTCCCAATAAGCTTCTTGAGATATGCCACTACGCAAGGTCAACTTTGGGGAATATATCGACGAGTAAGGACATACTCGTTCTCCCCTGCCCGACCTCCTTCGTTATGATCCCAAGGATCGAGATTACCTCAGCCATGACCTTTATGACGATGTCCTTCATAGCTGCGGTCGGCCGGACCTCGATATATTTTTCGAGCCGCTTGAAAAAGTATTCCAAACGACCGAACAGATCTACGAGAGCATTCTGGCTAGCACGGACATCCTTAATAGCCTACAAAGATAGTGTCACCGGGATACAGGCCGGATCGAGAAATATGCTCACCTGGAGAAGGACGCCGATCCCGGCAAAAATCGCATTTGCGGGTGGAAATATCTGTAGTCACCACACATCAGATGGCAGATCCACAGGGGCGCAAGATCTCGCAATTACCCGTCCAACCCCGTCACCAAGGGTGGTAGAGAATGCGTACAATACATTGACTGTGGGATCCACCCACTTCATCCACTTCGCGTTAGCACTTTGAGATTGATAGTGCTTCTGGGCTTGGGCTCTAATCACGGCAATAATGGCACTGGGAGAGTCGCATGACTGCAGCTCGGTGGCTAGGCGATGGGAGGTAATGTCACGCTTTGTCCGCTTTTTGTACTCATTCAAAGCGGCCGTGAAGATTGTCTCAAAGTTTGTGGAAGAGGTGGAAGTAGACTGTACTTGGGACATGGTACTAGTTGGGGAGCCTAGCTGGATGCCAGAGTGGAGAACAAGAACGTCGGAAGGGCACTTGATTCACACGACGGTCATGACAGATAGCCACCCTAATATTCCCACGCAGCTAATATGATAGACGCCCATGATAGACGCGTACACATTGACATTGAGTCAGAGGCAATAGACTCTCAGCAAAGACGACAGGACATGTGCGAGTACGAGATTCGAATGCATCTACGAGGACCCAGTCTTGGCAGTCTGTGTTTGTGTCTGTGTCTGCGCGCGATGCGCTAGTCGAGGACGCGGTCGACCCTCGAAACACGTGACTCCTTCTCGAAACCTCTACGCCACCTATTTATTGCTATTTATAGCTGTCGTCATTGCGTACTCGATTAGGATGACCCTCAAGATATCCTCTCCAGATGGATGGTCTACCCTCAGGTTGGTAGGTAGGACCACACATCTGGCTGCTTGCCGATCGTGACTCAAATCCGATCAAACACGCCTTCGCATTCGAGTAGCGGGATGTGGCCCTCCCTTGACGACGTCAGACCCTCCCGCCTGTCATAGTGAGAGGGTATAGGGGATGATCGTGGGTGAACTGGTAGCGCATGAGAGGTCGCGTCAGAGGTTCGAGGATCACGCTCTACTGGGACAATGTGTGGGATGGCTGGTACGGTAAAGTTTGTTGCAGATTTCTCTCCAAAGTTCGAACGACTCCATCGGATGTTTGGCGTCGAATTTGTTCAATTCCTGCGAGGTCCTATCAACTTACCAGAAGTGTCCTGAACCCTAGAATACTTGGAAGCCCACTCTGCACCCGGCGAGACTAATTCTGGACGGCCTTTAATTGAATGAGCAAGAACGGTTTGTGTTTGAATATCCTGCACCAATGGAGTTACTCATCGTTCCTGTACCTGCTAGCTTGAGAATTAGAAAAGATATGATCCTGACATTGTCGTTGCCGAGCAAACTATCAAGACCTACCGCATCCGGCTGCGGACGTACAGCGACTTCCATAACTATCATACCTACCATCCACCACATCCCCTTACCATCCCCCGTTCCCGCAACCCCCTCTAATCACCTCTGCACACAAATCAACCAGCTCAGGGGGGGGAGCTAAAGGTGGTGGGGGCAAAAGAGGAAGCATACCTTTCTCATGCCCCTTTGCACGAAAAGGGCACAAGATGAAGAGGGACCATCCTGCACGCCCCCCGTTAGGTTATAAACAGGGGTAGGGGCGACTGGTGGGGACAGGAGGCGGGACCAAGGGAGAGGGCGGAAGTGCCCTGCTCACGCTCGTCCCCTTGCCCCCACCTTCCTCGCCCACATTGCCCCAGCAAGCAAGGAGGTGGGGGCACCGTCAACCTCCCCTCTCCCCCGCCACCGCCGCCTCATGCGCACCAGGGTAAGCAAGGGGGGGGGTACTGTCGACGCCTCCCCCCCCCTCTTCCCCACCTTCACTGCCGCCGCTCCCCTCATGTGAAACCCTTGTTTACCCTGGCGCGGGCAAGGGGAGGCGGCGACGGCGGCAGGGGAGAGAGGGGGTGTCGATGGTACCCCCGTGCATTGTTTACCTCAGCGTGGGCAAGGGGATGTGGCGGTGGCGGTAGCGGGAGTGGGTGGTTCCTCGCCCCCTTGCTACCCCGGCACACGCAGGGTATCCTGGTGAGCCGTAGAGAGTGTGAGCGGAGGCGGGAGGGGAAAAACGGGTGGGGCGTACCTTGCGCATTCCCTTGCACATGAGTGTGGTAGGGGGCGTGAGAAGGGGGAGGGCGCAACCCTCCTGCACAGCCCCCCGTCTGCGCGTGGACGAGATGGGTGCGAAAGGAGGGGGGGGCTTGTCCCCGCGTCGCCCCGCGTCGTCCTGCGCTTGCGTGCTCGTTCGCGCGCAAGTGGGGGAGCGGGCATAAGGAGGGGGAGGGGGAGCAGGCCCCCCTGCGTGCGCGTGGACGAGGTTGGGTACGACGCGAGGGAGGGATTGTCCCCGCGTTGCCCTGCGTCGTCCCGCGTTCGCCTGTCCTGTGTGAGCGTAGACAATGTCGGTGGAGAGGGGACCAGAAGGGCTTACTATTCTTGTTCCTTCCTGCGCTGCCGTGGCGGTGGGGGTTCAAAACTGAGGCCTGAGGGCGCGAACGGGCACGCGACGGGGGGGGAGGGGCAAGGGAACGGGGATGCGCGCCAAAACCGTACAGTAAACGGACTGTTGCACGCGTTTTTGTCCTTGTTTTTACGGCATTTATATAAAACGCACAAATAGAAAATAATATAATATAAACGTCAAAATCGGAGACTGAAATTGAAGGCAAGGTTTCGGCCACGTGACGTCATGTGACGCGTTAGTTCTGGACAGCTGCTAGTTAAGTCAGCCTCCGGGCCCGCGACACTGGCCTTGTCATGGATTATCGTATGTCAAACCCCCGTTACCCTAAATGCTAGTAGGGTTAATATTATGAGTTGACTAGATAATGCTATTAGGCAAAGGCGCGAATCGCCGATCATTGGCCTACGCAATTTCAATAATTGGATCAAGTCGGTCTTGATCGCACGTTTCGCACATCCCGTGCTCTCCGAGAGCACCGTTACAGATCGGGGTGGCGGGCGTGGTGGTCGCGGAAGCTTACGCGGTAAGGTGTTGGACCTATGGTGTGACAAAGGTGGCGATTTGAACAAGTGGAGAAAAGCACGGATAAAAGAATACGTTGCCCTTGGTTGGTATTCTTCCCTCTGGATTCTCCTATTCGCTTACCATGGCGCCCGGCACTAGACATGTCAATCGATCAAGCGCGCGCACGCTGGGAAAGACTACCCCGGTCTCAACGCTTTGATTCCACATTCGCTGCGCTTGACTGCTACGTTGATCCTTTGACACGTGGAATCCAGCCAGCCAAGTTAGCACAACCGTTCGACGTCGTCTCGATGCAGTTTCGCATGCATCATGCATTCGAGAGCGTGGCTAAGGTTCACTGCATGCTCAGGAATGTAACGCGCTGGCTGCGGCCTGGCGGAGTATTTATCGGGACGATTCCCAATGCTGAGAAACTCCTTATGCGGTTGGACCAAATCCCTGCTGAAGCATCTGACCTCTCCTTTGGGAATTCGGTCTACTCTATCAAGTTTGAGTCACGTGAATCGCAACCTCTGTACGGCCACAGGTATTCCTTCTTTCTGCAAGATGCGGTAGAGGATGTGCTGGAATATGTTGTCCACTGGGAGTCCTTCGTACAGTGAGTCCATGTTTCGCACACCCTACAGTCCTTTGGTCGTCTTTGGTCCAAGTACTCATTCATTTTAGACTCGCGGCGGAATATGGACTGTATCCCATTTACAAGAAGGAGTTTCACGATGTATTCGAGGAGTTCAAGGAGCACCCTGAATTCAAGCCACTGCTCAAAAGGATGAATGTTATTGACGCGAACGGCGAGACTAAGATGGATGAGGGACAGTGGGAAGCCGCTAGTGCGTCGTCTTTTTCCGCAATGAGTGTTGGTTAGCTAACTGCTTCAGCAGATATATATGTTGCATTTGCCATGGGAAAACGCTAACACCAGGCGGGGCCTAGTTCTCACACAATTGCTACTATAAATCGCAGATCGGCGCAAACGTGACCCTTATACGCTACATAACGGACTGAGGCCGTCTGCATTTATTCTCCGCTTAGAGTGCTTTGTCACTTTTGTATACTTTTAGTGCCACAACTTAGGACTTGGAGTGCCTGCCGTCACTTTGCGATCATCGATGAATGATTAGGCCGAACTTGTCTCGATGTTCTCGATACCGGATCTGCCCCCACGAGCCATCACTCGCCCCTCCCGTCCCTCCTTTCGCTTTTGTCGGAGATCATGACGCTTCACCCCGTTGTCGCTCTTCCCCCAGATCGGTCATCACCTTCATATGAATCTCTTAGGGCCTGTTCGGCGCAGGTAACTCGGCGCCACGTCGCAATGTGGGAATCTATTTCCCCCCCTGGGGGAATTGAGGTCCCATGGCACAGCGAAAATCCCTGTGCCATTTCACCGAACGCACCTCTGTGCCAAAGTAAATAGATTAGTTTGTCCTCACATTGGGTAACAGCCCGTCACACTATGTGACTGTTAACTAGTTAACTGAATATGTACATTATCAAGTCCTCGGTCCCCACTAGGTGTCGTCATTGCCGACACAAACCTTGCTTGTGTTTGTTGTGTAGCCGATTGTCGTCGCGTGTACTTGAGAAATTACCGTCAATGCACACCTGTTCAATTTCTTGATGCTCGTTGGTACACATATGCGTCAGGCGAATCACAAAAACATCAACTACCACAAGCAATTTTTCTCTCTTCCATTTAGCCCATCACTGCTGCGCTCGCTGTTTGCTTTTGTTACGGTCCTCACTGATGTTGTTGTCTGTGAGAAAGTATCAATTTGAGTGTATGTTGATTTTTTGTGAGAACGTATTGCGAGCTGTAGTTGCAAAGGAACGTACCTTGGTGGTGTAAAGATCGTGTTGGAAGCAGGGCCAGAACGGCTTTAAGAGATGGTGAAAACGGTTCGGTAGTGTAATGAACAAAGCTTTCACAAACCGGTCATTGTTCGGGTGAGTCTCATTTGAAGGTGGGGTGACCACGGCACATCGCAAAGTAATACTTGGGAGAAAATGGCATGTGCACGGCGATGACCAGCAAAACTCTATAACACTGTAGGGTGTGATGGGCATGGGAGCACCATAAGACCGACCAAGGCACAACGTAACTGGGGTAAGACATACCTCCATGCGTTAGGTGAAAATGCTCCTGCGAATGCCAGTTGCTCGTCCACTTGGACCCAAGTTCGCAGAACGAACTTTTACCCGATGTTGTTCCACCAGGAAAGTATTTGAAGAACCAGTCTGGTGCGTTGAAATACTAGACACAAAAATTAGAGCAATTGAGTCTCTTGCAGGTGGAAACGAACCCAGAACTGCTCAAGGCCATTTCGAGAGGCTCGAAACAGGGCAAACACTGATACAGCATTCCAAGGGAGTGTAACGTTGCGGACGGGAATTGTGACGAAGATGCGAAAAACGACGCTTCAAGTGTCGCTACATGATATTTGCCGGGTTTAGAGAAAAGAGGCAGGAAGCAAATGATATATTTGAAGTATGTCCATTGTTATACTGTCGCCTGCGGGTGGCTCAGGTGATGAAGTGCGCAAAACTAAATGATTCGTTTTTGTCAAATATATTGAAGTAGATAATAACCAGAAATTGACAAACTTTCGACATTGTGAAAGTTAAAAATCCCAAGATGATTGTACTCCAATACCAGCCCAGAAAGGGGGGGGTGCCACAACATCAGCAAAATATGTTAAAGAATAGAAGCACTTATGATCGATCGCAAATGGCCGAAATGGCTGAATCCAAGTAGATATTGCGATCGATTATGATGGGTTACCGTTTTTAAATATGAGATGTAATTTATAATTTTGCAGGTAAATTAGAATTCTGTCAATCAATTCAATAGATTGCAATTGTCATTATTGTTGCAAAATATAAGAGGTTATAATAAAATAATTTATTTGAATGGAGATTTGAGCCCACCAATGACACATCTTACTTTTTCTGATCATGTTTCACATTTCTTATTGTATATCTGTCATTGTTATCTCTTATTACATCATCATCTAGTTACATCTGATCTTATCTAAGGTGCATAATTTTGTATCAGTACGGATTCGAACACAGGACCTCATCGCAGCACTTACCAGAAAAACCTTCACCACTACACCAAGTGGCTCATGTGGATTGAACCATTGACTTTCTTATATTTAGTACGCTTATCAAAATATAGTTGTTGACTTCATCGTTTTGACAAAGTCGCCATGTCCAAGCCCTCAGACTTCCGAATAACGCTTCCCATTTACGGTTATCAACAACTTGAAGTTATCACTCTGCGCCTCAACGTTATTGTCCTATCTTGCCTGCCGTCACCATCCGTCTTGTCGCCTATCCAGTCGCTCTCACCCCCATTGCCAATTTGTACCACGTTGTCACCCCATTCACTGTCACCGCTCGAGCACCCGCCTTTGTTTTTTCCCTTTTCTCTCCTGCTGGCCCACTTGTCACGATTCCAACAATCGCTGGTTCGACTTGAACCCGAAGGCTTTCCTACTATCACTTCCAAGTCAAGCGCACGGCTTGCAACTTAGAAAACACTCGAGAAGGGCGAATAACCACTGCTGGTCCCCTTATACGGCGTCACTTGAAGATAACTCTTGACACAAGTGAATAATGAGAGAAGAATAGTCACAATGACCAATGACTCTGCTATAAGAATGCTTGACTATGCCTGAGAGGAATACAGGTGGAAGTTCAAGACAACTAAGCTATCGACTACTGGCGAAACCTGCCAACTACTTATAGTACTCCAAGACAGTATTCTAACTGAGCTCGAACTATAGTAAACACGACTCACGACCTTATCTGCCAATGAGAATTGTCCATCAAGCCACAGGGGCTTATCATGAAACATACAGTACATGAGGCATACGGCCTCACATGAGTCAGAGATAAAGACAACCATATGACTCACAAATGACATCAGAACACAAGATAACAAGATAACAAATGTCTCGGCGCAATACCAGCGCATCAGAATACCTTCCATCAGAATCGACCCATACTGGGAATTGTCCAGACCTTCGGCTATCGGGAATCCCGCATCCGACCTCCTGCCTACCATGGTCTTCCATAACCTTCCATCCTTCGAGTCCCATGACTTATCGCTTAGGTCAGATACATGCCATGACCCGGGACTGCACGTGACATAATCACGTGATCTTCATCCGTCCTGCAGTAGAGGTGCCAGCACTGGAGGGTTCTGCATGAACTAGCATTCCACTCACAAGTTGGGCAATCCTCAACGCTTCTCCTTCTCCAATATAGTCTTCTTCATCTGTTCCGTGACTCCACACGAGAGCGCGTACCTGCTCTTCTTCTTCGTACTCTGGATCCTTGCCTACCCATTTGTGTGCTTCTGGGTAATCTTGGCAGTCTTTCCAATGTTCATGCATGCAACGGCGTGTCTTGACGTTGTCCGAAGGCGAGACAATGTCAGATCGTGACACCACTCATCATCGCCGCATGTTGTGTTGCTTACCACATCCCCTGCCCATTTGTCACCAATGCATGACCCGTTGCTTATCTCGTCGCCCTCACCTCCATTGCTGTCGCACTCTTGGCCGTTCCTAGCTGATACCACATCATCACCCCCGCCTTTGCATCTCGTACATCCACCAGCATGTTTGCAGCTACCAGCCAACTCCTTGTGTATTCTGTCACCTCCCCCTTCCTGTCTCATACCTCTGTTCACCCGTTCACTGCTGCTACTTGACTCGTCGCCTTGGCATTCACACTTGTCACTGCTCCCAGCCCCTGCCACATCATCACCTCCGACCTCCGGTCTCTTGTTCGCACTCCCATCCCAGCCTTTCGGAATGCGTGCTCATTCTGTCTTCTGACCTCCCATCTCCCTTTTCGTCGCCTCCTCTGTCGTATACCAGCCCCATCCCCCTACCCTTGCCGCCGCCTCGACCACCTGACTCCACGCCAGTAGGCCCAGTCGAATCACAGCCACCACTCCCAAGCACAGCTTCACCTCGTAACTCCCCTTCACCCCTCGGACTTCCACCTTCACTGCCACCTAAACCACCTGACGTCACATCAACCAGCCGAGCAGAGCCACGACCGCAATCTCACACTTTAACAAGTCCGAAGCTCGCCAACGTTGTCGCCTCAAACTGTGAGGATTCAAGATCAATACCACGATGGGAAGTCAAGTTTCGAAACCGCCAGCACCACTAGCGTAGGCGCTACCACCAACACCGATACCCCTTCGCACCACCTCACTCTCGCAGCCTCGCCCACAGCTGCTACTGGTTCCTTGAGCAGAGTAGACCCCGCTGCCATCCGTAACTCACCAATGCGACCACTGCATCCAAAACAAGCCGTTTGACCAAGGACGGTCAATTTTTGACCCCAGAGCGGGTGTAGCGACTGGCCTTGTTTGTACCGCAATGTTATGTGGATGTGGTTGGTGTCCCTGTATAAATACATTTTAAAAAATAAATAAAACCAATAGCTAGTACTACTGGTCCTTACAAGCACAGGAATTACAAGAGCGTTGCAAGCACTTGCACTTTATATACAATAGTTAAGGTTACTTGCAAGTGGCTTATACTTTGTTGCAATAACTATTCGATTTTATGAACACTTACAATACGGCCATGAAACTTAAGCATAAAATACAAGTCCCTTAATGATACATGCCTATTGCAAGTGGCTTGCAAATTGGCACAATCGGTCATCGACACTTCCGGCCTGGTCACAAGCGGGTGGAATGCCAGCCAACCATTTCACTATCGGCAAGCCCTGCGATTCCCAACTTATTTTGCTGATGAATGTGTTGGTGGTCCCAAACATGTGCCTGAACGCTAATGGAGATAAATGTGAATATACAAGGGATAGGCAAGGTAACGACACTCAATGAAGGATAAGAGAAGTGCACTGCATTGCTTCCCAATGGAGGGGTGGCAGCTGGGCCACTCAAAAATCAACCTGGAAAGCACAATGACTATGGTTTGCACAGAAGACTTAAAAGGGGAGAGAAAGTTGCTGCCAGCGAAGCAGAACACGAAACATGAAAACCAATCAGGAAGGGCTCCTACCCACTTGCAATACCTAGGCTGATGACAAACGATGTGGCCCAGAAGCATGAACACGACAACCGGATGGGACAATTGATGTCCACGGGTCCACGCACACTACAACTGAATGGCAGTCGTTTCCCACAGGTGGCAATTTTTTTTTTCTTGGTGTCGTCACTGCAGACACAAACCGTGACACTGCTCTTGCCGTTTGCATGCTCTGTCGATGTACCTACAGACCATGCAGACCCCGGTGTGATAAGCACTTTCGCTCACTCTTACATCACAACAGCAACCACAGTGTAACGTTTCTACCAAACGTTGTTCCGACTTGGAACTCTTGATGGCCTTGAACCAAATAACAGACCGACGGCAGTTGAATAACGATGGTCGAACACGAAAGACGAACCAAAAGACCAGGGCTTCGCCTTATACTGGAAGGATACAACAGGGATCTTCAAGAGATGAGAGGACAGACCACACAAGGATCAACAAGATGAGAGAAACAGGCACTAATAGCCAACACTTCTATTGACTGAGGTAGAGCTTAAGGTAAAACTCAAGGTAGACTCAAGACAATTGTTACGTGCGAGCAGCACGTGAGCCTGACTTAGGCGACTAAAGGGTGAACGCGGTGACTTAGCGGATTCCTAACTCTAGCACGAAGGCAGAGTGTCGTCTCAACGCTCGAAGGCGGAGTCTTGCTTGATTATTCCGCAGGCGAATCGCGACCCCGAAGGATGAGAGAGCACGGTTTCTGATAACAAGTCAAGAATGATACAAGAAATCCAAGCTATCGACTACAACAGTCAATAGCTTCCTTATAACCTATTTGCGCGATCCGCCTTCATCAGCGAGACTGCCACTACTACTAGTCTGCTAGGTAATCGTCCACAAGTATACAGTCATCGTATCACAGGTCATCAGTCAGCGTATGGTAATCCGTCAGTCAGCCATCAGTCATCGTACAGTAACCAATCAGTCAGCCATCCGTATAGTACAGTAAGTGTCCCCTTGATCACGCCCCCTTGGTTATCGGTTAGGTCAGATACCTACTATGACCCGGGACGTTACATCACCCCCTTCACAAGGGTGAGCGCCCTCGCTCTACTACCCAATTGGGCACCGCGGTTAGCCCCACATCCGTCTCGTGTTCATCTCTTATCCGCAAAAGGGCATGAGCCCTACCTAGCCGCTTTGCCGAGTGACGTGAGCGATTGACGTGGACGAAGATGTCGTCTTCGAGCCGCTTGATGGCTACCTCGAGCTCCTTGATGACCTCCTGGGATGCGCGGTAGCGCCTCACCTCAGCCGCTAGGGAAATATCTCCTAGCCGAGCGAGGGCTTCATCGACCTGGCGCCGTCCCCGGAAGTCAGCTCGCAGATACTGCAGTTCTTCACGGGTGTACTCAGCTGCGGGCCCCATGTCTCGGCATGGTTCGGCGTGTATGTCCCCTCGGTATATTGGCGTGTGACGCCCCATGGTCCTGAAGACTTCCGGGTTGTCGCACATCCTCACCCGCACGTATCGAGCGGGGATGCGACGTCCTTCATGCTCTATCACCATGGGAACCCAGTTCATCCCGTTGTTGAGGACGAAGCCGCTGGGGGTAGGCGATATGGGACGGATAGGGCGCCTCGGCGCATCCGCTCGGCGCGTATGGATGGGTGAGGTATCGCGTGCTTCTGCGTAGGATGGTAGCCCTCGCATGGCGTACCCTTCCTCCGCAGTCGGTCCGTAGACGACAGCAACCGGCGGTGCTCGTCCTTCGTCATCCACGGTTTCGTCGGCAATGTCCGCGTCGTCTTCTTCATTGTTGATTCGAGGGGGGATGCGCATGGGAGCGCAGTGGCAGTAGTCTTGGGGATTATCGCACCTGGTGCAGATAATGTTGGCGTCATGATACGAGCCGTCGGAAGACTCGTCGCTGGTGTATTGGTCGACGGCGGTAGTGGATGTGACGGCGGTGGAGGGCTGGAGGATACTTGCCTCATCAACCTCTGTATCCTCGTCCGTCTCTCCTGCGGCGTCATCCTCGTTACCTGGTCCAACCGCCATGAGGTCATCACTTCCTTCAGCAACCCGTAGTCCTTCCTCATCTGTCTCCACTCTTCCGCTTGCGGGTGTGGGGAATCGCCGGCGAGCCTCGGCCAGATCTTGCTCTCGTTGTTCTCGCTCGTTTCTGTCTTGCTCTGCGACTGCTCTGACATGCTCGAGAGCCGAGCAGAAGGGGTCGTCCACATTGTTGGTGGAGTCGTACGTGGTGAGTTCGTCGACGGGAGGGAAGTTAAGGTTGATAACTGTGAGTGGGACATGAGACATGTTAAGAGGGAACTTGGGAGATGGATTCTGGGACGGTGCTGTTGAGACTGTTTTTATGTGAGTCTCAGCGGTTGGATTGGCTTGTTTGTACTTCCTTATCTCCTCATCCGCGTGTACGTCGTCCCACGGGACCCACTGGTTATCCGAGTCGGCGTAGCCTTTCCACTTGATCAGGTATTGCAGTTTACGCCCCCTTCCACGCCGTCTCGAGTCTAGTACTTTTTCGACCTCGTATTCTTCCACGTCTCCTACCAATTCTGGTGGTGGGCGCTGGTAGTTTACGCCGTGAGTCTTCGTTTCTTTGTAAGGGGTCAGGAGGTCTGTGTGGAAAACATCATGGATGCTCCACTGCGTGGGAAGCTCGAGTCGATAGTTCACGGGAGACATCACCTGAGTGATCCGGAATGGTCCATGTCTCCTGGGCGCAAGCTTCGTGGTTGGCTGGTTGGTGCGCAAGTGGCGTCCTTCAAGCCAGACTCTGTCTCCTATTTGGTATTTGGGGGTGTCACGATGCTTGATCCATGACTGTTGCGCACACCGCATGTGGTTTTGCGCTTGTTCTCTTATCTCTTTTAATTGTTCTAGTCGCTTGTCGACCCTTGGTATTGGCGACTTCTTATCTGTCCAGTTAGTAATAGGGTGATAGCCCATTAGTAATCTGAACGGTGTCTCTCGTGTTGACTCATTGGCCCAATTGTTGTGCGCAAACTCTGCAAGCGCTAGATAGTCCGCCCAGTTATTTTGTCTCTCGTTGGCCCAAAGCCTGAGGTACTGCTCCAACCATTGGTTGGTTCGTTCCGATTGTCCATCCGTTCGTGGATGGTAGGCCGTCGAGATGTTCTGCTGTATTCCTAGGACTCGACATAGTTCTCTTGTGAATTTCGATGCGAATCTAGGGTCCCTGTCGCTGATAATCTTTGAGGGTAGTCCAAACCTTGCTACGACATGTTTGGCGTATAACATGGCGGTTTCCTCCCCCGAGATTTCTTCTTTGCATGGTATGAAGATCGCTGCTTTTGAGCAGTCATGGTCGGTGACTGTGAGTATTGAGTCGTATCCTCTCGATGCTGGTAGTTTAGTGATAAAATCTAGCGCTACCACCTCAAATGGTAACGCCTCTGGTTGTGGAAATATGGGTTGTAACGGTGCTTTTGTTCTTTGTGTGTTTACCTTGCACCGTTGGCATTCTGCACATCCTCTGACGTACTCTGCTACGTCTTGTTTCATTGTTGGCCACCAGTGGTGGCGCTCCACCAGTTGCGTCGTTCGGTTGATTCCTGGATGACCATGAATAGGAGGGTCATGGTGTGCGGAGATTACTTCTCTGATTTCCTCCATTGGTCCCGTTATGACAAGCTGCTGTCCGTGGTACCACCAGAGTCCATCCGCTTTCGTTAGTTTGTGGGGGTCGACCCACTTGCGTATCCTTTGTTCGTCTTGTTGTGGGGTTGTTGTAGTTGTTCGTACGAACATTTCTCCTGGTAGTACGACGACACCTTCATTGTCCTTCTCCCCTTGGTCGTAGTCGGACCTTCGAGATAGAGCATCGGCTCGTCCGTTGGTTGCGCCTTTGACATGGTGTATTTCGAAGTTGTATTCTGCCAGTTCGAGCACTTCTCTGGCGATTCGTCTGCTGATCTTCTGGGGATCCCGCCAGTATTTGAGGTTAAGATGGTCCGAGAAGATGCGTACTTTATGTGGTGAGCCAGCCAACAAGTGTCGCCAGTTTCGTAATGCTTTCACGATGGCTAACAACTCTAGGTTGTAGATGTCGTAGTTGTGTTCAGCGGCGTTGAGTGTGGCCGAGTAGTAGCCCACAGGATGTTGTTTTCCGTCTTGTTTCTTTTGCAGTAGTACTGCTCCGACCGCAAATCCTGACGCGTCTACTTCTAGGTCGAATTGTTGGGTTTGGTCCGCGTGCGCTAATATGGGTTCTGTGGTAACTCGTCGCTTGAGCGTGTCGAACGCTTCTTGATGTCTTGTTTCCCATTGCCATGGTTCGTCTTTCCGTGTAAGCTCGTTGAGCGGTTTGGCGATATTGGCAAATCCTCTGATGAACTGCCGATAAAAGTTGCAAAATCCAAGGAATGATCGTACGTCCTTTACTGATGTGGGTGTTTGCCAATCGCGAACGCCCGAAATTTTGACGGGGTCCATACGTGTTACCCCCTCTTCAAGGATTACCCCCAGGTAATCAATACTGGGAGCATTGAAGACACATTTCTCGGGTTTGAAGAATAGATCGTTCTTTTGTGCTATGGTAAGTACGTCACAAACTGCATCTTGGTGTTTTTCGATCGCCTGTGGTTGCCTTTTGGTTGCTATGGTGATATCGTCCATGTATACTCTGATTGTTGTCCCGGTTGCTTCATGCTTCGCGATTACTGGTTGGTATATGTTGTTCATGAAGCTTTGGAATGTGGCGGGCGAATTACACAAGCCAAAGTACATGACCGTCGGTTCGAATAGACCTCATCG
The DNA here is from genome assembly GCA_015025155.1 of Lactarius quietus. Classification (NCBI taxonomy): domain Eukaryota; kingdom Fungi; phylum Basidiomycota; class Agaricomycetes; order Russulales; family Russulaceae; genus Lactarius; species Lactarius quietus. The sequence goes on from WITN01000260.1 coordinate 78,740, forward strand.
TGTTTTGAACGCGGCCTTGGGTTCGTCTCCTTCTTTGATCCTGATATTGTTGTATCCTTGTCGGACGTCCAGTTTGCTGAATATCTGTGCACCCCCAAGATCCCTGGTTAGATCATCGATGAGGGGAAGTGGATATTGGTTTCGTATGGTCCATTCGTTGACCTTTCGGTAGTCCTGTACGGGTCGTAGCTTTCCGTCCTTCTTTTTGATAAAGAAGAATGATGATGCGTACGGAGACTTTGAGGGACGGATGTATCCCTTTTCCAGTTGTTCGTCAATAAACTCGTCCAGTGCTGCGTCTTCTACCCTTGTCATTGGGTATACTTTGCAGTCGATGATGTCTGGCGCTCCCTTCTTGAATTCAATTGCATGGTCGCAACTTCGTCTTGGTGGGAATCGCTTTGCCTCTTCCTCGCTGAATACTCGTGCGAATTGCTGGTATTCTTTTGGTATTTCGACGTTTTGTGTATATTGCTTGGCGTCTATCGCAAGCTCGACCGCCGATCGTCGTCCATATACCTGTTCCTCTAACTTTGTTATGATTTGTTCTTTTGCTTCTGTAGTGAACATGCGCGACGTCCTGACGTCACCTTCTTCCTCCTTGAGTAGTCTTGCCAGTACTGCTCTCTTGTCTGTTGGATTGACTGATCTGAGTACTATGGGGAGTTGTTTCTCGTCTATGGTGGCGTGTCGCCAGCTGAACCTTGGTTCGTAGGTGGCGAGCCATGGGTATCCTAGTAGTATATCTTCCTTGCCGATGTCGGTGATTAGGAAGCGCATTTCTCTTTGTGTTCCTCCTGTCTCCACGTTAAGCGTGAGGTAGTGCGTGATCTGCCCCGCTTTATTAGTGGTATCGTCGATGTTATAGATGTTTTTGGGCTTATCTAAGGCCCGTTTTCCCAACCCCATCCTTTTGACGAATTGTGGATGGATGAAGTTGTCGGTGGCTCCTGAGTCCACCAATGCTTTGATATCGGCCATATTGTAACTTGCACGAATGGACACTGGTACTCGCATAGATCGGTAGCGCATAATGTACACAGAGTTACAATGTATCACCCTCACCCAGGCCGCCGGGTTTAGGCGTTTCCAAAATCCTGTCCCATCAATTGCTGTAGGACCAGGTCTTTGACTTCCTCATCATCTCCTGCTACTCCTCGCAGCCATTCCGCTGCTTTTTCTTCTTTGGTCGTTGCTGTTTCGGTTGCACGTGTCTGCGCATCTCGGCGCCTTCTTGGTTGCCTGCAGTCGCGGCTGATGTGTCCCATTTTCTGGCAGTTGTAACACTGCGTTTGGCTGTGGTCTCGTTTGAACTGCCTTTGTATGAACCCCCCTCGGGGTGGGAACGGCGGTTGTGGGGGCCTAGCGTTCCTGGGATGGTTCGCTATAATGTCTTCAGCCCCTGCCAATCGTCCTCGTACGCGATCTGCAGATGTGTCCATTCGGTCGTCGTTCTGAAGTGGTGCTAGCAACTTAGCTAGTGCTCCTCCTGTTGCACGCCCTGGTTTGAAGGCGTCTAGATTCCCCCTGACCGTTTGCATGTGAATCCACTTCTGCTGCCTCTTCAGGGCAGATTCTCTCCATTCTTCATAGTTTCGGGGGTCGTCGTGTTGGTACATGGTCTCGTATAGCGCGCGTGGTAGTCCTTTTGTAAAGTACTTGAGTGTTTGTTCGGCGTTGATGTTGTATCCCGCATGTCGAACGAGCTGTTCGAATTGGGCGATATAGTCGTCAATTTTTCCATCCTTCATGTGGATACCGGCGTCGAGCTGGGCTTGTGCTCGTTCTTTGCTGAGGACGTCACCGAATTGTCTTTGAAAGGCGTGGAGTAGATTCTCCCACAGCCTGTTGTCGAATTGGTTGGTGCCCGTGGCGACCTCGTTGACGAGCCATCGACTTGCCGACATAACCCATTGGTTAACCGCGTTTCCCTGAATGTATGTGAGAAACAACATAACTTTCTGATATTTATTCAGCATAGCTGAATGATTTGCGTTGACTCCCGCATAGACCTCCCATTGGAGGATGAATGCCTCGGCTTGTGACCTGCTTCCTGTGAATGTAGGTGGTGGGTTACCAATGAACTTGTCATTCCCCCCTTGGTGTGTGTTGTGGGCTACTGCAGGCCCCCCTAGAGGTGGTCCTCCTCCTCCTCCTGGCGGTCCTCCTCCTGGCGGTCCTCTTCCTCCGCCTGGTGGTCCATTATCTCGTGGTCGCAAGGGCGGGAATGGCCTGTTTTCGGGTGATGGTACCCTGTTACGATTGAGCCGAAACTCGTAGAACATTTCTGTTCCTTCAGGGATACTTGGTGCGTCGGGGACGTCTGGCCCCATAGCTCGGTTGGCGGCTTCCATGTCTTCTGGTTGTATTTGTTGGACGTGGCCTGTCTGTTCGTTGATGACAAGTCGGGGTGGCGATACTTCTGTTTGTGTAGTCATGTAGCTGTATGGTATTCCTCTGATTGGTTCGGGGATGTGCAACTCAGCTGTCTGCGCGGCTAGTGCTTCTACCTCCGGTGATTGTACTGCGATTTCCTCGGGTTCTATTATTTCACTTTGTGGGGTTGGTGATCGTTCGCTAGTATGGCTTGATGCTGCCGCTGTTTCTGCTCGCAGCTGGAATTCGGTCCTTGGTGGTTCCGAATCAAGGGTGTCTTCTTGGCCGTCTATGGGCCCTTGTTGGTCGATTGGTCGTGCGTCGACTAGTGGTACGTTGATGTGTAAGTCGTCGGCTGCTGGTCGCGTCGCTTCGAAATAGTTGTTTGTGTTGCTCCACCTGAGCTCGACCCAGCAACAGCGTTCCTTGTTGAATACTACGGGATGAAATCGCTGTGCGGTAGCTGCTTCTGCGTAGTATCCTGTGTTGTTTTCGTCGGATCTTCTGGTGTCTGGCACGTGTCGCCACCTTACTCGTCCTATGAGGTAACGAGTAGGTGCGTCTCGTTCCCTTGAGTCGATGCGATAGGGCACGAAGTCCCACCCGTCTTTGGTGTTGAGAGTTGCCACGGCGTTCGGTTTAAGAGAGCTTGGATTTAATGTTACGTGCGAGCAGCACGTGAGCCTGACTTAGGCGACTAAAGGGTGAACGCGGTGACTTAGCGGATTCCTAACTCTAGCACGAAGGCAGAGTGTCGTCTCAACGCTCGAAGGCGGAGTCTTGCTTGATTATTCCGCAGGCGAATCGCGACCCCGAAGGATGAGAGAGCACGGTTTCTGATAACGAGTCGAGAATGATACAAGAAATCCAAGCTATCGACTACAACAGTCAATAGCTTCCTTATAACCTATTCGCGCGATCCGCCTTCGTCAGCGAGACCGCCACTACTACTAGTCTGCTAGGTAATCGTCCACAAGTATACAGTCATCGTATCACAGGTCATCAGTCAGCGTATGGTAATCCGTCAGTCAGCCATCAGTCATCGTACAGTAACCAATCAGTCAGCCATCCGTATAGTACAGTAAGTGTCCCCTTGATCACGCCCCCTTGGTTATCGGTTAGGTCAGATACCTACTATGACCCGGGACGTTACAACAATGAAGATAAGGTCTCGTCTATCAAGACAGAGCACCTTATATACACTACAGGGCTGACTCCTAATCTGAGTCCCAAACAATAACAGGTATCGTACCATATCATATCGTCCAATCAGCTATCAGGGATAACAACCCAAGCAACATACAGTACATGAGGCATAAGGCCCCACTATGAGTCAGTGATAACAAAGTATATGACTCACTATCGTCCAATGATCGTCCGGCGCAACATCAGCGCATGATAAGTACAGCCATCAGGCAACATCAGAATGTTCCAATCAGAAAGAACCTAAACAGGACAGAGCCTAACCGAGTTGGGAATCCCGCATCCAACTATACCCTCTCAGGAATTATATCTCGACCTGAGGTAATCGCTGTTCCCCCATGACTTATCCTTTAGACCAGATCCACGTGGTCTGGGGGTTGCTGATCACATGACTAATCATGTGACTCAGACTGACACATTCCTAGACGAATGACATCGCCAGTATTGTTATCCACAATGAAATGGTCGTCGGTACTCAACAGTCGCGCGACCTCATATGTCTCGTCTGCATCCAATCTCAGAGACTCTTCATCTTCTTCTTCTTCAGTGAACCGCACTTCCAGGGGGTCTTCAGCCTTCACAGGCAACGCAAATCTTACTTTCATCGGCTTGGTGACACCACTGGCCATGACACGTGATCCGCACGTGACACACAGGTTCTACTCCCAGACGATGGACGTTTGACAACATTCCCATGTTTCCCGATTCATTCAAGGAATTACGAGGGCACCTCACTTGTTGGAACCACACTGGTGATTGTCAAGTTCCATCAACTGAGCCGTGCTCAATCCGATGACAATACTGTCACATGCTGGTGAGTATTGCCATCTGTAACAGTCGGCATTGCCATTACTCATATACCGTGGCAGCCTTAGAGCTACAGCGAGACTGTCATGTTACATTGACAGGCAGGACCAAGGGAGAGGCCACGGAGAGAGGAAGTGAGAAAAGAAACCACAAGAACGACGAAACAGGACATGGCTCTTCTTGTTATGATTCGCCGTCATGAGTTGTAAGCGGGATGACAAGTCGCTCCTGAATCTTACAAAGGAACTATTGAGGATTACTCACGACTTACTGTACAATTACTGATACGATGACTGATAGGATTAGTGGACGATTACCAAGCGTTAGTAGTAGTGGCTGTATCGCTGACGAAGGCGTGCAGTTCAGATTAGTTATAATGTTACGCTCAGACCCTGCTCAAACCGCCACAACCCACAGACAGCGCAAGTGTCTGCATGAACACTGGAAGAATTGCCATGATTACCCAGAGGCGCATACCTGGGAAACACGTGATCAAAAGGACATCGAGGAAGAAGAGGCTGTACGTGCACTCATAGTGGCAGAAGATAACAGTTACCTCGCTTATGACGAGGTGTGTAGAATCCGCCAGCTTGTGAGTAGCATGATAACTCGTGGTAGAACCCCAGATGCTGGCAGGAAGGTCATTACAGGATGGATGAGGGTCACGTGACACGGTCATGTGATCAACCCCCAGGTCACGGGAGCTGACCTAAACAATAACTCAGGGGGGCGCGCAGAAGGATTGTCCCAGGTCACAGTACGTATCTGACCTAACCCATAACTCAGGGGACGTTGGAAGAAGCCATGGAACTTGGCGGAAGACAGTTGTGTCCCGAAGACGACCAACGACGACAAATAGCGATTGTGTGGTGTAAGACCAGCGTGGCTTGATGTTGGACAGTATTCCAGCGGGCCGGGTTTGATCCCCTTTCGGGTATGTGTTTTAGATGGATTAGTCCAAGGAGCGCCTGTGTTAGCGCCAAGCCATTGCTTATTGACACATTTATGGCTGACTGTTGTGGATGACATTTCCCCTTATGCTTACCATTGTGATTACTGATTGCTTAGTGTCGCTTAGTCGCGCACTTACTCATGCTTTGTGATGCTTAGACATTCATTTACTCATTCGCTTACTGATGTGATTAGACATTCGCTTATTGATGTGTGAGTAATCCTTTGTGATCTTTACTCATACTATATGTGTCGCCTTTTGTGGCTTGACGGACATTTACTATAAATACTATACAAGTTGCACTATGGTTCGCTAGCTTAGTTGTCTTGAAATTCACCTGTACTCTTCTCAGGAAAGTTCAGACAGTCTTATAGCAGAGTCATTGTTCTTTGTGACTATCTTGTTGCCAACTTAAGTGTTAGGCGTTCCCACCTTGTAACGAACCTCAAGCTAGGCAGTATTAGGAGGACCTTATTGGTTATTTGCCCTTCACAAGTCATTCAAGTCGTTCCTGAGTTCAGAAGCCGTGCGCTTTGCTCAGAGTAGAAGAAGCAAGGAAGACCCATCGGATCCAAGTTGGATCAACGTTCAGTGGAAACGTTACATATAAGGTGGCTGTTGACTGATGTGGTTGGCAGCTTGACTCTCTTGTATCATCACCGAATCAAGTCGGGTTCTCTTCCAAAGCCCGCCTCTCACTAGCTCTCTTAGGAAGGCACTTTCAAGCGTCCTTACAACAAGTCACACCTTCGTGTGTTGACACGTATTGCTAAGTCACGTTACATTGCCATCACGTGTAGGACCTAAGTCAGGTCACGCTGTGCCGATCATAACATTAGAGTCAAGCTCTCCTCACACGCAGTGGCGCCAATCACGACCAAAGACGGTTGGGACTTCCAACCCTTTCTAGTCAATTCCAGGGAAAGAGACGCCCCTGCAAGATACGTCATCAATCGAGTCCGTTGGAGGACAATCCCAGATGACAGAAGAAGTGGAACATTAGAACACTTCAATACCGGATACTACGCAGAAGCAGCCACAGCCCAACGATTTCACCCTATCATCTTTCATCACGGAAGGTGTTGCTGGGTAGAACTTAGGTGGAATCGAACCCACGAATATTTTGAAGCGGCCAGACCAGCTGGCGACGATCTCAACTGCAACATCCTACTATCAGAAGCACGAAACATCGAAGAACAAGGGGAAATAGATGGGGAACCAGAAGAAGTACATTCGGAACCTCTATCCCCAGAGCTCCAACACAGAACACCAGCAAGATCGGACACCAGCCACATGAGCGAACGAGTCCACACCCCATCAATAGAAAACGAGCCTGAAACAATCTATATTCACGAAGAAGAACCTGCTGTTGAGGAAATCATCACTCAAACAGCTACGTTACACATCCCTGACCCAATTAGGATGGCTACTCAAACGCATGTCGAAGAAGTAGCTCCGCTAGTCATTGACGAAAGAATGGGCCATGTTGTAAATATGGACCCAGAAGACCTACAGGCTGCACGACGAGCCATGGGCCCAGACGAGCCAGACCAACCCGGAGGATTCAACTTCGACTATAACGAACCACCTCCTCGACCATATGAACAAATCAATAGAGGAGCGCAAGGACACAGACAACAGAATCAAGGTGGGGGACTGCCAGGAGGATCACCACCCATGGGAGGAGGAGGACCACCAGGAGGAATGCCCCATGGAGGAGGCAACACTACGGACAAATTCATAGGCAACCCTCCAAGCTTGTTCAACAGAGAAAGATCAAAAGTTGAAGGATTTATCCTTCAATGGGAGATATACGCCAGCGTAAACGCAAGTCACTCGGCCATGAGGAATAAATACCAAAAAGCTATGTTATTTCTCACCTACGTTCAAGGAGACCTGGTTAATGCCTGGGTCATGTCCGCCAACCAATGGTTGGTAAGAGAGGTATCCAGAGGTGTCAGTCAGTTTGACAACAGGCTGTGGAATAATATTCTACAAGCCTTCTCACGACAGTTCGCCGACGTACTCAGCAAAGAACGCGCCCAAGCCCAGCTAGACGCAGGAATTCAGATGAAGGAGGGCAAAATCGACGATTATATCGCGTTGTTCGAACAACTCGTTTGCTACGCAGGATATGATATCAATGCGGAACAGACCTTGAAGTACTTCATAAAAGGTCTACCCAGGACGCTTTACGAAGCAATGTATCAACACGACGACCCCAGAACCTACGAGGATTGGAGGGCATTGGCCCTCAAGAGACAACAAAAGTGGATCCACATGCAGACGGTGCGCAGAAACCTCGACATGTTCAAAGGATCCACTAACAGAAATCAATCGGGAGCACTGGCAAAGCTGCTCGCCCCACTACCACACCCCGACGCAATGGATACATCGGCCGATCGAGTCAGGGGAAGACTCGCGGGTGCAGAAGACGTTATCAATACTCCACGACCTCCCTTCCCACCAAGAGGGGGATACCTTCAAAGACAGCGAGGAAACCAACCCGACTTTAGTCAGGTCCGCTGCTACAACTGCGACAAAATGGGGCACATCAGCCGAGACTGTCGCCAACCATGACGAAACAAACGCCAACAGATCAGGAGTACAGGAGAAATGCCAAAAACCGACGAAGATAAGGCCGAAGACTGGCTGAGAGGAGTAGCCAGCGAAGGAGACGACGTGAAGGACCTCATCCTGCAAAAATTGATGGGGACGGATTTTTCAGACGCCTAAACCCGACAGCCTGGGTGAGGGCACTTCATTGTAACTCAGTGTATATTATGTGCTACCGTTCTATGCGAATCCCAGTTCAACTACACACACATTACAACACGGCCGAAGTAAAAGCACTAGTGGACTCAGGAGCCACTGACAACTTTGTGAGCGAAAACTTTCTCCAGCGAATGGGGATAAAAACACGGTTGCTAGACACACCCAAGAGGATCTACAACATCGATGACACCACAAACAAAGCTGGGCACATAACTCGATACATTATTCTTCGAGTTAATGTCAATGGAAATGACAAAGAGATGAGGTTCCTGGTCACTAACATCAGAAAGGAGGATATACTCTTTGGGTATCCATGGTTAGCGGCCTACGAACTGCAGTTCAACTGGAAGAAAGGGGCAATTAACCGAGCACATCTTCCAATTACAATCAAAACCATCAATGTATCCGACAGGAGAAACGTGCTGGCTCATTTACTAACAAGAACAAAGGAGAACATAGTGGAACAACTACAGCAAGAGGAGACACGTGGACGGAGAGTATTAATCCCTGCTGTCGAACATGCTATCGCGCCATTCCAAAGGACAAAGAAACTGCTGTCCTACCTCCACAATACGAGTCATTTCGCAAAGTGTTTGATGAAGAAGCATCAACAAGACTCCCAGAAAGACGATCTTGTGATCATGCAATCACGCTCCAACCCAACTCCCCGACATCGCTCACATGTCGACTTTACCCTATGACCCGTACAGAAGACGAAGCCTTGGACGCCTTCATCGACGAACATCTCAAGAAGGGTTACATTCGACCCTCTCAATCACCATACGCATCGTCCTTTTTCTTCATTAAAAAGAAGGATGGGAAGCTTCGCCCAGTCCAAGACTACCGCGCTATAAATAAGTGGACGGTACGAAATCAGTACCCACTTCCATTAATAACGGATTTAATGCGGGACCTCAGTGGAGCGGTCATATTTTCCAAGTTCGACGTCAGACAGGGATACAACAACATCCGAATCAAGGAAGGAGACGAGCACAAGGCAGCGTTCAAAACAAGAAGGGGACTTTTCGAACCTACGGTTATGTATTTTGGCCTTTGCAACTCACTGGCAACCTTCCAGGCCTTCATGAATGAAATATACCAACCAGTCATAGCCAAATTCGCAACGGAAGGCACACACATCCGCATTTACATGGACGACATAGCCGTCACCACCAACGATTGTGGCACCTTCCAGCGTACGAATGAGGCTCACACTGCAGCCGTCTCAGCTGTCCTTGCAGTCACCGCCGCCCATGACCTTTACTTCAAATTAGCAAAATGCGCATTTCATGTTCCGTCCATTGATTACCTGGGGGTAATCCTTGAAAAGGGGATGACGCGCATGGACCCTGCAAAAGTCACGGGCGTTTGCACGTGGCCTACACCAACAAAGGTCAAAGATGTGCGCAGTTTTTTGGGCTTTTGCAACTTTTACCATCCCTTTATCCGAGGATTCACCAACATCGCCAAACCAATGAACGAGCTAACGAGGAAAGACGTCGAATGGCATTGGGGACCAACCCAACAAAACACCTTCGAGACACTCAAACACCACATTACAAGCAACCCGATCCTCGCTCATCCAGATCCGGAAAAACAATACGACCTTGAAGTAGACGCATCAGGATTCGCGGTTGGCGCAGTCCTTATGCAGAAGGGATCCGATGGCAAAAAACACCTGATTGCGTTTTATTCGGCCACCCTCAATGAAGCCGAATGAAACTATGACATTTACAACCTGGAATGTACCAACCAGTGGCCAGAACAATACCTTCGATTATGGGCCAACGAGAAACAAGACAATTGGGCTGCTCAATTACCCCTGGCAGAGTTTGCTCATAACAATACAATGAGCAGTACCACTAAACAAACCCCGTTTTTCACGCTGATGGGGTATCACCCAAGAGATAAATGGGTGCCAGGTACCATCAACATGCCCAGCGTATCAAGTAGATTGGAACAATTGAAGGAAGCCCATCAGAGCGCCCAGGAGAACATGACAAAGGCCCAGAAGTCATGGGTCAAACACAAAGATACGCCTAGATACGCCATAGGAGACCAAGTATGGTTAGATGGACGTAACCTGCAGACAAATCAACCGGCTGCCAAGCTTGCGCCCAGAAGGCAGGGACCGTTTGAGGTTGTACAGGTGATGTCCCCTGTGAATTATCGGCTCAAATTACCTCCGCAATGGAAGATACATGACATGTTTCACACAGATTTACTCACACCTTACAAAGAAACATGCATGCATGGCGCAAATTATTTACACCCACCACCAGAACTAGTTGACGGTGTGGAAGAATATGAAGTTGAAAAGGTGATAGACTCTCGAAGGCATGGAAGAGGGTGCAAACTCCAATACCTCATCAAATGGAAGGGGTACGCCCACTCAGAAAACCAATGGATTCCATGGGAGGATGTTCACGCGGAGGAAGAGATAAGGAAATTCGCACGATTAAACCTGAAGGCTGAAACTCACATAAAAGCAGCCTTGACAGGACCGTCTACTCCATCACCCTTCCTACCTCCTCATACAATGTCCTATGTCCCTCTCACCATTGTCAACCTTGACGAGATCACCCTCCCCCGCGTCGACACCCTCGAAACCTATGACGGGAACAACAACGTCGACGACCAATTCTGCTCCGAAATTGAGCATGTTAGAGCCGCCGCCGAATGAGATCAAGCCGCTCGAGACTTGGCCGAGGCTCGCAGGCGATTCCCCACTCCCACAAGCGGCAGAATGGAGGAAGATGAGGAAGGAGTACGGCCTCTTGAAGGAGGTGATGACAGCATGGAGGACAGATCAGATCATGAAGATGACTGCAGCGGAGAGGAGGATGAGGATACGGCTGCTAACGAGGGAAGTATCAACCGATCCCTCACCGTCATCAACCCCTCTGCCGCCTCGCTCACCACTACGGCAGTCAACCCCTCCATTACCTCACTCGCCACCACTGCAGTTGACGAAGATAGTGAAGAAGAAGACGACTCCAGTGATGAGTCCTACCACGCCGCCCGAGTCGTATGCGTCCAGTGCGACCAACCTCCCAACTACTGCCACTGCGCTCCCTTGCCTGTACCTCACCAAGTCCGCATCGTTACCGCAGAAACCAACAATGACACAAGCCGACCACCTCCAGTTGCTGTTATCTACGGATCAACGGCGGAACAAGGATACGAAGCGCACGGTCTACCCCCCTATAGGGAAGAACACGACCCATCGCCCCTCGCTACACACAGAGCAAATGCGACGAGGCTCCCTCTCCATGCCATATCGCCTACTCCCGGGGGATTCATCCTCAACAATGGGATGAACTGGGTGCCGATGGTTATCGAGCACGAAGGGCGCCGAATCCCTGCAAAGTACATACGAGTTCACATGCTCGACAACCCAGAAGTGTTCGGGACGATGGGGAAGTACTCACCCGTTTACCGAGCGGATATCCATGCCGAACCATGCCGAGACATGGGCCCTGCAGCTGAGTACACTCATGAAGAGCTCGGCTATTTCCGCTCTGACTTCTGTGGAAAGCGACAGGTAGACGAGGCCCTCGCTAGGCTAGGGGACATCTCCCTTCAGGCCAAAGTGAGGCGCTACCACGCGTCCATGGAGGTCATAGCCGAGCTCAAGCAAGCCATCAAGAAGTTGGAGGACGACATCTTCGTCCACATCGACAGGGCGATGCACTCCTCAAGGCGGTTAGGACGTGCGCATGCCCTTAGGAGGGTGAGAGACGAGCATGAGACAGATGTCGGACTGACCACGGTAATGAGTTGGGTGGTAGAGCGTGGGCGCTCACCCTTGTAAAGGGGGTGATGTTATGATTCGCCGTCATGAGTTGTAAGCGGGATGACGAGTCGCTCCCGAATCTTACAAAGGAACTATCGAGGATTACTCACAACTTACTGTACGATTACTGATACGATGACTGATAGGATTAGTGGACGATTACCAAGTGTTAGTAGTAGTGGCTGTATCGCTGACGAAGGCGTGCAGTTCAGATTAGTTATAAGGTGGCTGTTGACTGATGTGGTCGGCAGCTTGACTCTCTTGTATCATCACCGAATCAAGTCGGGTTCTCTTCCAAAGCCCGCCTCTCACTAGCTCTCTTAGGAAGGCGCTTTCAAGCGTCCTTACAACAAGTCACACCTTCATGTGTTGACACGTATTGCTAAGTCACGTTACATTGCCATCGCGTGTAGGACCTAAGTCAGGTCACGCTGTGCCGATCATAACACTTCTGACACTGCAAACAGCAGAGAACATTGTGTTTGTCAACGGTAAGGAGTGTCTGTGTTTGCGCCAAGTCGTTTATATATGGACTGTGAACAGAACTTGAAGCTTGAACCTTGGGAGTCACTATGCCACCATGTGGTGTGGGCGACTCGACCTTCGCCTGTCACGATTCCAACAATCGCTGGTTCGACTTGAACCCGAAGGCTTTCCTTGTATCACTTTTAAGTCAAGCGCACGGCTTGCAACTTTAAGAAATACTCGAGAAGGGCGAATAACCACAGAAGGTCGCCTTATACAGCGTCACTTGAAGATAACTCTTGACACAAGTGAATAATGAGAGAAGAATAGTCACAATGACCAATGACTCTGCTATAAGAATGCTTGACTATGCCTGAGAGGAATACAGGTGGAAGTTCAAGACAACTAAGCTATCGACTACTGGCGAAACCTGCCAACTACTTATAGTACTCCAAGACAGTATTCTAACTGAGCTCGAACTATAGTAAACACGACTCACGACCTAATCTGCCAATGAGAATTGTCCATCAAGCCACAGGGGCTTATCATGAAACATACAGTACATGAGGCATACGGCCTCACATGAGTCAGAGATAAAGACAACCATATGACTCACAAATGACATCAGAACACAAGATAACAAGATAACAAATGTCTCGGCGCAATACCAGCGCATCAGAATACCTTCCATCAGAATCGACCCATACTGGGAATTGTCCAGACCTTCGGCTATCGGGAATCCCGCATCCGATCTCGTGCCTACCATGGTCTTCCATAACTTTCCATCCAATGAGTCCCATGACTTATCGCTTAGGTCAGATACATGCCATGACCCGGGACTATCACGTGACATAATCACGTGATCTTTATCCGTCCTGCAGTAGAGGTGCCAGCACTGGAGGGCTCTGCATGAACTAGCATTCCACTCACAAGTTGGGCAATCCTCAACGCTTCTCCTTCTCCAATATAATCTTCTTCGTCTGTTCCTTGGCTCCACACTAGAGCGCGTACCTGCTCTTCTTCGTCGTACTCTGGATCTTTGCCTACCCATTTGTGTGCCTCTGGGTAATCTTGGCAACCTTTCCAATGTTCATGCATGCAACGGCGTGTCTTGACGTTGTCCGAAGGCGAGACGATGTCAGATCGTGACATTGCCTGTGCGATCTAGAGCACTACATCAGGCCTGACATCCTTTCTTTGCCGTGTTTGTTTGTGCAAGGTTTCGGTAATACACAAAAACACTCACGCCGTTGTCATTGGTTGCATGAGGTGTTATGGAAGTCGCCAGTTCAGATTATACAATGCAGTTAGCAGAGAGAGGGTCACAGCACAGTGGTTTCACAACAGTCAGGTACTTGTTGGGAACTGACGTTGGCGTTGGACATAGCACGACACGTATGACAGCTGAGAAAGAAACACAGAATGAATAGGGAGAACAACCATCAGGTTGCCTTCCGGCAGACGAAAAGGAGGCCGGCACACAGGAGAGGAGGTTGCTGTGAGCCTACGTTACATGTACTTTGGCGTGTTTGGCCGTGCAAGGTTTTGACACAATGTTTATGTAAATATATGACTTGCCCATGACCTTGCCAAGCAAGGTGATTACAGTACAGCAGTTTTCATATTGTACCACACCAACTTGGGTTGACAGGTGGCAGGGCTCCGGGAACTCCCATCGGCAACTTTGCCGAGATACTTACAATATTTTAGTGAAATAAAATAAGAATAAAACAGTTACGGACCGCACTTTCCCATGCTGCCTGTTCTGCAGTGCAGCGTCCTTGCTAGCATCCCCAAACGTGCTGCACGCATGTGCACCGTTATTACTTCTAGAATAATATACCCATTGTTATCTTACTTGAATTTGCATGGTATTGTGACGTGCAAAGGTGTGCACAGCCACCTGCGCTCCATATTTCTGCAGAGCCAATACAGCTCTCTATTTGTGCTCCTGAGCGTGCTGCATCAATGTGCGGAGGTAGCGGCTCCAGGAGCGCACAAAATAAAGCTAAGTATACATGTGTGAGAGGCTATGTACCCCGCAGAAATCTGCATGATTATTTTAAATGCTTCGCACCTGATGACCCTTGTTAAACCTGTACTTACAGTTGCTACTAAGAAATCATAATCAAATGTATACATTTGGGTTGCTGAAGCCCAACCCAATTGTCCTAAAGGATACCAAAGTGCTCAATATTGTCTCACATCTCTCACTTTCGCCCCTGAACCCAACACCTCTTGTTGTCCTTTGATGCCTCATTTTTGTATCACACATTACTGTGTTACGAATTATTAAATAAAATTTGAGTTATATGGGTCACAGGCACGATTCAGGTGGCGTTGGCGCAGAGAATCAAACTGGAAAACAGGTATTTTGGCTGTTCCATTTTACTAGGGCTGTGCCAAGGAATCTCTTACCCAATTCCTCGGCACAATGTGCACCGAACAGCAAAGTTGCGCCACGGCACAAAACTGGTGCAGAGTTTTTTCATTGGCAGGCGCAATATTGCACCATGCATGCACCAAACAGGCCCTAAGAGATTCCTTGGCACAGCCCTAGTAAAATGGAACAGCCAAAATACCTGTTTTCCAGTTTGATTCTCTGCGCCAACGCCGCCTGAATCGTGCCTGTGACCCATATAACTCAAATTTTATTTAATAATTCGTAACACAGTAATGTGTGATACAAAAATGAGGCATCAAAGGACAACAAGAGGTGTTGGGTTCAGGGGCGAAAGTGAGAGATGTGAGACAATATTGAGCACTTTGGTATCCTTTAGGACAATTGGGTTGGGCTTCAGCAACCCAAATGTATACATTTGATTATGATTTCTTAGTAGCAACTGTAAGTACAGGTTTAACAAGGGTCATCAGGTGCGAAGCATTTAAAATAATCATGCAGATTTCTGCGGGGTACATAGCCTCTCACACATGTATACTTAGCTTTATTTTGTGCGCTCCTGGAGCCGCTACCT
The DNA here is from genome assembly GCA_015025155.1 of Lactarius quietus. Lineage (NCBI taxonomy): Eukaryota > Fungi > Basidiomycota > Agaricomycetes > Russulales > Russulaceae > Lactarius > Lactarius quietus. The sequence continues at coordinate 94,089 of WITN01000260.1, forward strand.
CCGCACATTGATGCAGCGCGCTCAGGAGCACAAATAGAGAGCTGTATTGGCTCTGCAGAAATATGGAGCGCAGGTGGCTGTGCACACCTTTGCACGTCACAATACCGTGCAAATTCAAGTAAGATAACAATGGGTATATTATTCTAGAAGTAATAACGGTGCACATGCGTGCAGCACGTTTGGGGATGCTAGCAAGGACGCTGCACTGCAGAACACGCAGCATGGGAAAGTGCGGTCTGTAACTGTTTTATTCTTATTTTATTTCACTAAAATATTGTAAGTATCTCGGCAAAGTTGCCGATGGGAGTTCCCGGAGCCCTGCCGCCTGTCAACCCAAGTTGGTGTGGTACAATATGAAAACTGCTGTACTGTAATCACCTTGCTTGGCAAGGTCATGGGCAAGTCATATATTTACATAAACATTGTGTCAAAACCTTGCACGGCCAAACACGCCAAAGTACATGTAACGTAGGCTCACAGCAACCTCCTCTCCTGTGTGCCGGCCTCCTTTTTCGTCTGCCGGAAGGCAACCTGATGGTTGTTCTCCCTATTCATTCTGTGTTTCTTTCTCAGCTGTCATACGTGTCGTGCTATGTCCAACGCCAACGTCAGTTCCCAACAAGTACCTGACTGTTGTGAAACCACTGTGCTGTGACCCTCTCTCTGCTAACTGCATTGTATAATCTGAACTGGCGACTTCCATAACACCTCATGCAACCAATGACAACGGCGTGAGTGTTTTTGTGTATTACCGAAACCTTGCACAAACAAACACGGCAAAGAAAGGATGTCAGGCCTGATGTAGTGCTCTAGATCGCACAGGCAATGTCACGATCTGACATCGTCTCGCCTTCGGACAACGTCAAGACACGCCGTTGCATGCATGAACATTGGAAAGGTTGCCAAGATTACCCAGAGGCACACAAATGGGTAGGCAAAGATCCAGAGTACGACGAAGAAGAGCAGGTACGCGCTCTAGTGTGGAGCCAAGGAACAGACGAAGAAGATTATATTGGAGAAGGAGAAGCGTTGAGGATTGCCCAACTTGTGAGTGGAATGCTAGTTCATGCAGAGCCCTCCAGTGCTGGCACCTCTACTGCAGGACGGATAAAGATCACGTGATTATGTCACGTGATAGTCCCGGGTCATGGCATGTATCTGACCTAAGCGATAAGTCATGGGACTCATTGGATGGAAAGTTATGGAAGACCATGGTAGGCACGAGATCGGATGCGGGATTCCCGATAGCCGAAGGTCTGGACAATTCCCAGTATGGGTCGATTCTGATGGAAGGTATTCTGATGCGCTGGTATTGCGCCGAGACATTTGTTATCTTGTTATCTTGTGTTCTGATGTCATTTGTGAGTCATATGGTTGTCTTTATCTCTGACTCATGTGAGGCCGTATGCCTCATGTACTGTATGTTTCATGATAAGCCCCTGTGGCTTGATGGACAATTCTCATTGGCAGATTAGGTCGTGAGTCGTGTTTACTATAGTTCGAGCTCAGTTAGAATACTGTCTTGGAGTACTATAAGTAGTTGGCAGGTTTCGCCAGTAGTCGATAGCTTAGTTGTCTTGAACTTCCACCTGTATTCCTCTCAGGCATAGTCAAGCATTCTTATAGCAGAGTCATTGGTCATTGTGACTATTCTTCTCTCATTATTCACTTGTGTCAAGAGTTATCTTCAAGTGACGCTGTATAAGGCGACCTTCTGTGGTTATTCGCCCTTCTCGAGTATTTCTTAAAGTTGCAAGCCGTGCGCTTGACTTAAAAGTGATACAAGGAAAGCCTTCGGGTTCAAGTCGAACCAGCGATTGTTGGAATCGTGACAGGCGAAGGTCGAGTCGCCCACACCACATGGTGGCATAGTGACTCCCAAGGTTCAAGCTTCAAGTTCTGTTCACAGTCCATATATAAACGACTTGGCGCAAACACAGACACTCCTTACCGTTGACAAACACAATGTTCTCTGCTGTTTGCAGTGTCAGAAGTGTTATGATCGGCACAGCGTGACCTGACTTAGGTCCTACACGCGATGGCAATGTAACGTGACTTAGCAATACGTGTCAACACATGAAGGTGTGACTTGTTGTAAGGACGCTTGAAAGCGCCTTCCTAAGAGAGCTAGTGAGAGGCGGGCTTTGGAAGAGAACCCGACTTGATTCGGTGATGATACAAGAGAGTCAAGCTGCCGACCACATCAGTCAACAGCCACCTTATAACTAATCTGAACTGCACGCCTTCGTCAGCGATACAGCCACTACTACTAACACTTGGTAATCGTCCACTAATCCTATCAGTCATCGTATCAGTAATCGTACAGTAAGTTGTGAGTAATCCTCGATAGTTCCTTTGTAAGATTCGGGAGCGACTCGTCATCCCGCTTACAACTCATGACGGCGAATCATAACATCACCCCCTTTACAAGGGTGAGCGCCCACGCTCTACCACCCAACTCATTACCGTGGTCAGTCCGACATCTGTCTCATGCTCGTCTCTCACCCTCCTAAGGGCATGCGCACGTCCTAACCGCCTTGAGGAGTGCATCGCCCTGTCGATGTGGACGAAGATGTCGTCCTCCAACTTCTTGATGGCTTGCTTGAGCTCGGCTATGACCTCCATGGACGCGTGGTAGCGCCTCACTTTGGCCTGAAGGGAGATGTCCCCTAGCCTAGCGAGGGCCTCGTCTACCTGTCGCTTTCCACAGAAGTCAGAGCGGAAATAGCCGAGCTCTTCATGAGTGTACTCAGCTGCAGGGCCCATGTCTCGGCATGGTTCGGCATGGATATCCGCTCGGTAAACGGGTGAGTACTTCCCCATCGTCCCGAACACTTCTGGGTTGTCGAGCATGTGAACTCGTATGTACTTTGCAGGGATTCGGCGCCCTTCGTGCTCGATAACCATCGGCACCCAGTTCATCCCATTGTTGAGGATGAATCCCCGGGAGTAGGCGATATGGCATGGAGAGGGAGCCTCGTCGCATTTGCTCTGTGTGTAGCGAGGGGCGATGGGTCGTGTTCTTCCCTATAGGGGGGTAGACCGTGCGCTTCGTATCCTTGTTCCGCCGTTGATCCGTAGATAACAGCAACTGGAGGTGGTCGGCTTGTGTCATTGTTGGTTTCTGCGGTAACGATGCGGACTTGGTGAGGTACAGGCAAGGGAGCGCAGTGGCAGTAGTTGGGAGGTTGGTCGCACTGGACGCATACGACTCGGGCGGCGTGGTAGGACTCATCACTGGAGTCGTCTTCTTCTTCACTATCTTCGTCAACTGCAGTGGTGGCGAGTGAGGTAATGGAGGGGTTGACTGCCGTAGTGGTGAGCGAGGCGGCAGAGGGGTTGATGACGGTGAGGGATCGGTTGATACTTCCCTCGTTAGCAGCCGTATCCTCATCCTCCTCTCCGCTGCAGTCATCTTCATGATCTGATCTGTCCTCCATGCTGTCATCACCTCCTTCAAGAGGCCGTACTCCTTCCTCATCTTCCTCCATTCTGCCGCTTGTGGGAGTGGGGAATCGCCTGCGAGCCTCGGCCAAGTCTCGAGCGGCTTGATCTCATTCGGCGGCGGCTCTAACATGCTCAATTTCGGAGCAGAATTGGTCGTCGACGTTGTTGTTCCCGTCATAGGTTTCGAGGGTGTCGACGCGGGGGAGGGTGATCTCGTCAAGGTTGACAATGGTGAGAGGGACATAGGACATTGTATGAGGAGGTAGGAAGGGTGATGGAGTAGACGGTCCTGTCAAGGCTGCTTTTATGTGAGTTTCAGCCTTCAGGTTTAATCGTGCGAATTTCCTTATCTCTTCCTCCGCGTGAACATCCTCCCATGGAATCCATTGGTTTTCTGAGTGGGCGTACCCCTTCCATTTGATGAGGTATTGGAGTTTGCACCCTCTTCCATGCCTTCGAGAGTCTATCACCTTTTCAACTTCATATTCTTCCACACCGTCAACTAGTTCTGGTGGTGGGTGTAAATAATTTGCGCCATGCATGCATGTTTCTTTGTAAGGTGTGAGTAAATCTGTGTGAAACATGTCATGTATCTTCCATTGCGGAGGTAATTTGAGCCGATAATTCACAGGGGACATCACCTGTACAACCTCAAACGGTCCCTGCCTTCTGGGCGCAAGCTTGGCAGCCGGTTGATTTGTCTGCAGGTTACGTCCATCTAACCATACTTGGTCTCCTATGGCGTATCTAGGCGTATCTTTGTGTTTGACCCATGACTTCTGGGCCTTTGTCATGTTCTCCTGGGCGCTCTGATGGGCTTCCTTCAATTGTTCCAATCTACTTGATACGCTGGGCATGTTGATGGTACCTGGCACCCATTTATCTCTTGGGTGATACCCCATCAGCGTGAAAAACGGGGTTTGTTTAGTGGTACTGCTCATTGTATTGTTATGAGCAAACTCTGCCAGGGGTAATTGAGCAGCCCAATTGTCTTGTTTCTCGTTGGCCCATAATCGAAGGTATTGTTCTGGCCACTGGTTGGTACATTCCAGGTTGTAAATGTCATAGTTTCATTCGGCTTCATTGAGGGTGGCCGAATAAAACGCAATCAGGTGTTTTTTGCCATCGGATCCCTTCTGCATAAGGACTGCGCCAACCGCGAATCCTGATGCGTCTACTTCAAGGTCGTATTGTTTTTCCGGATCTGGATGAGCGAGGATCGGGTTGCTTGTAATGTGGTGTTTGAGTGTCTCGAAGGTGTTTTTTGGGTTGGTCCCCAATGCCATTCGACGTCTTTCCTCGTTAGCTCGTTCATTGGTTTGGCGATGTTGGTGAATCCTCGGATAAAGGGATGGTAAAAGTTGCAAAAGCCCAAAAAAACTGCGCACATCTTTGACCTTTGTTGGTGTAGGCCACGTGCAAACGCCCGTGACTTTTGCAGGGTCCATGCGCGTCATCCCCTTTTCAAGGATTACCCCCAGGTAATCAATGGACGGAACATGAAATGCGCATTTTGCTAATTTGAAGTAAAGGTCATGGGCGGCGGTGACTGCAAGGACAGCTGAGACGGCTGCAGTGTGAGCCTCATTCGTACGCTGGAAGGTGCCACAATCGTTGGTGGTGACGGCTATGTCGTCCATGTAAATGCGGATGTGTGTGCCTTCCGTTGCGAATTTGGCTATGACTGGTTGGTATATTTCATTCATGAAGGCCTGGAAGGTTGCCAGTGAGTTGCAAAGGCCAAAATACATAACCGTAGGTTCGAAAAGTCCCCTTCTTGTTTTGAACGCTGCCTTGTGCTCGTCTCCTTCCTTGATTCGGATGTTGTTGTATCCCTGTCTGACGTCGAACTTGGAAAATATGACCGCTCCACTGAGGTCCCGCATTAAATCCGTTATTAATGGAAGTGGGTACTGATTTCGTACCGTCCACTTATTTATAGCGCGGTAGTCTTGGACTGGGCGAAGCTTCCCATCCTTCTTTTTAATGAAGAAAAAGGACGATGCGTATGGTGATTGAGAGGGTCGAATGTAACCCTTCTTGAGATGTTCGTCGATGAAGGCGTCCAAGGCTTCGTCTTCTGTACGGGTCATAGGGTAAAGTCGACATGTGAGCGATGTCGGGGAGTTGGGTTGGAGCGTGATTGCATGATCACAAGATCGTCTTTCTGGGAGTCTTGTTGATGCTTCTTCATCAAACACTTTGCGAAATGACTCGTATTGTGGAGGTAGGACAGCAGTTTCTTTGTCCTTTGGAATGGCGCGATAGCATGTTCGACAGCAGGGATTAATACTCTCCGTCCACGTGTCTCCTCTTGCTGTAGTTGTTCCACTATGTTCTCCTTTGTTCTTGTTAGTAAATGAGCCAGCACGTTTCTCTGTCGGATACATTGATGGTTTTGATTGTAATTGGAAGATGTGCTCGGTTAATTGCCCCCTTTCTTCCAGTTGAACTGCAGTTCGTAGGCCGCTAACCATGGATACCCAAAGAGTATATCCTCCTTTCTGATGTTAGTGACCAGGAACCTCATCTCTTTGTCATTTCCATTGACATTAACTCGAAGAATAATGTATCGAGTTATGTGCCCAGCTTTGTTTGTGGTGTCATCGATGTTGTAGATCCTCTTGGGTGTGTCTAGCAACCGTGTTTTTATCCCCATTCGCTGGAGAAAGTTTTCGCTCACAAAGTTGTCAGTGGCTCCTGAGTCCACTAGTGCTTTTACTTCGGCCGTGTTGTAACGTGTGTGTAGTTGAACTGGATTCGCATAGAACGGTAGCGCATAATATACACTGAGTTACAATGAAGTGCCCTCACCCAGGCCGTCGGGTTTAGGCGTCTGAAAAATCCGTCCCCATCAATTTTTGCAGGATGAGGTCCTTCACGTCGTCTCCTTCGCTGGCTACTCCTCTCAGCCAGTCTTCGGCTTATCTTCGTCGGTTTTTGGCATTTCTCCTGTACTCCTGATCTGTTGGCGTTTGTTTCGTCATGGTTGGCGACAGTCTCGGCTGATGTGCCCCATTTTGTCGCAGTTGTAGCAGCGGACCTGACTAAAGTCGGGTTGGTTTCCTCGCTGTCTTTGAAGGTATCCCCTCTTGTGGGAAGGGAGGTCGTGGGTATTGATAACGTCTTCTGCACCCGCGAGTCTTCCCTGACTCGATCGGCCGATGTATCCATTGCGTCGGGTGTGGTAGTGGGGCGAGCAGCTTTGCCAGTGCTCCCGATTGATTTCTGTTAGTGGATCCTTTGAACATGTCGAGGTTTCGCGCACCGTCTGCATGTGGATCCACTTTTGTTGTCTCTTGAGGGCCGATGCCCTCCAATCCTCGTAGGTTCTGGGGTCGTCGTGTTGATACATTGCTTCGTAAAGCGTCCTGGGTAGACCTTTTATGAAGTACTTCAAGGTCTGTTCCGCAGATGTCGTATCCTGCGTAGCGAACGAGTTGTTCGAACAACGCGATATAATCGTCGATTTTGCCCCTTCATCGAATTCCTGCGTCTAGCTGGGCTTGGGCGCGTTCTTTGCTGAGTACGTCGGCGAACTGTCGGAAAGGCTTGTAGAATATTATTCCACAGCCTGTTGTCGAACTGGCTGACACCTCTGGATACCTCTCTTACCAACCATTGGTTGGCGGACATGACCCAGGCATTAACCAGGTCTCCTTGAACGTAGGTGAGGAATAACATAGCTTTTTGGTATTTATTCCTCATGGCTGAGTGGCTTGCGTTTACGCCGGCGTATATTCCCATTGAAGGATAAATCCTTCAACTTTTGATCTTTCTCCGTTGAACAAGCTTGGAGGGTTGCCTATGAATTTGTCCGTGTGTTGCCTCCTCCATGGGGCATTCCTCCTGGTGGTCCTCCTCCCATGGGTGGTGGTCCTCCTGGCAGTCCCCCACCTTGATTCTGTTGTCTGTGTCCTTGCGCTCCTCTATTGATTTGTTCATATGGTCGAGGAGGTGGTTCGTTATAGTCGAAGTCGAATCCTCCGGGTTGGTCTGGCTCGTCTGGGCCCATGGCTCGTCGTGCGCCTGTAGGTCTTCTGGGTCCATATTTACAACATGGCCCTTCTTTCGTCAATGACTAGCGGAGCTACTTCTTCGACATGCGTTTGAGTAGCCATCCTAATTGGGTCAGGGATGTGTAACGTAGCTGTTTGAGTGATGATTTCCTCAACAGCAGGTTCTTCTTTCGTGATATAGATGGTTTCAGGCTCGTTTTCTATTGATGGGGTGTGGACTCGTTCGCTGTGGCTGGTGTCCGATCTTGCTGGTGTTCTGTGTTGGAGCTCTGGGGATAGGTTCCGAATGTGCTTCTTCTGGTTCCCCATCTATTCCCCTTGTTCTTCGATGTTTCGTGCTTCTGATAGGATGTTGCAGTTGAGATCGTCGCCAGCTGGTCTGGCCGCTTCAAAATATTCTGGGTTCGATTCCACCTGAGTTTCCACCCAACACCTTCCGTGATGAAAGATGATAGGGTGAAATCGTTGGGCTGTGGCTGCTCTGCGTAGTATCCGGTATTGAAGTGTTCTAAGTTCCACTTCTTCTGTCATCTGGGATTGTCCTCCAACGGACTCGATTGATGACGTATCTTGCAGGGGCGTCTCTTTCCCTGGAATTGACTAGAAAGGGTTGGAAGTCCCAACCGTCTTTGGTCGTGATTGGCGCCACTGCGTGTGAGGAGAGCTTGACTCTAATGTTATGATCGGCAGCGTGACCTGACTTAGGTCCTACACGTGATGGCAATGTAACGTGACTTAGCAATACGTGTCAACACACGAAGGTGTGACTTGTTGTAAGGACGCTTGAAAGTGCCTTCCTAAGAGAGCTAGTGAGAGGCGGGCTTTGGAAGAGAACCCGTTGATTCGGTGATGATACAAGAGAGTCAAGCTGCCAACCACATCAGTCAACAGCCACCTTATATGTAACGTTTCCACTGAACGTTGATCCAACTTGGATCCGATGGGTCTTCCTTGCTTCTTCTACTCTGAGCAAAGCGCACGGCTTCTGAACTCAGGAACGACTTGAATGACTTGTGAAGGCAAATAACCAATAAGGTCCTCCTAATACTGCCTAGCTTGAGGTTCGTTACAAGGTGGGAACGCCTAACACTTAAGTTGGCAACAAGATAGTCACAAAGAACAATGACTCTGCTATAAGACTGTCTGAACTTTCCTGAGAAGAGTACAGGTGAATTTCAAGACAACTAAGCTAGCGAACCATAGTGCAACTTGTATAGTATTTATAGTAATGTCCGTCAAGCCACAAAAGGCGACACATATAGTATGAGTAAAGATCACAAAGATTACTCACACTCAATAAGCGAATGTCTAATCACATCAGTAAGCGAATGAGTAAATGAATGTCTAAGCATCACAAAGCATGAGTAAGTGCGCGACTAAGCGACACTAAGCAATCAGTAATCACAATGGTAAGCATAAGGGGAAATGTCATCCACAACAGTCAGCCATAAATGTGTCAATAAGCAATGGCTTGGCGCTAACACAGGCGCTCCTTGGACTAATCCATCTAAAACACATACCCGAAAGGGGATCAAAACCCGGCCGCTGGAATACTGTCCAACATCAAGCCACGCTGGTCTTACACCACACAATCG